>JABASC010000732.1:0-32769 GCA_019776185.1 Plutomurus gul | reverse complement strand
CAATTTTGTCCACATAGCTTATTAATGTTCCCTAATTTGTAGTTTAAATTGTAGGAAAAATGTATTAAAACAGTAGTAAATGTAGCTAGGGTTAAATTAGATGCTTTTTATTGGTAAAATCAGTTTATATAGTGGGTCATTAATTATCCCCCCAGTAATACCGAGGAAGGTATTATTTTATTAATGAATATATTAAGTAAAAAGTAAGTGAAACGAGGGACGAGGATGCATCACTTTTCACATAAAATGTGGTTAAAATGTGTAATTACAAGCTTCTTTCTTTACTGTCTGGTTTTTTTCCCCAACGGAATTGTTTGTAAGTTTTATACTCACATCAAATTGATTGTTTAAAATCGATCCCATCTTTAGTAAACCACCACCACACCAGGCGCGTATCCTGAATTTGGGGGGCCAGGGCCCCAACCCACACCCCCTTCCCCAGCCTTTAGGAAATGGGAGGGAAGGGCCAGACGGGCCCGTAGTATGGCTACGCGCATGGGACATACTGAACGTTGAGATTTACCTTGCTTTATACTTTGATCTAACTCTCGCTATGCATGTACGTTTCATACAGAATACATAGTTTATAAACAGAAAGCAAGTTAGCTAGGCGCTCTGCTGTCTAATAACGGTGAAGTGAATCAGTACCATTTGAGCCCGAGAGAAATGAGGCGAATTTCTCTCTTCGTCTTTAAATTGTTGCTGTGTGTGTCTAAACTAAACCAAACTACCAACTCATTTTCTCTTCGGTAAGTTCATATTCAAGTGTATTAAATAAGGACATCAACAGATTGGAAAGCAATTATTAAAACAAATTGTGGTTTTATTACCAATGTTTCGGTGCTGCCTTCATTCCCAATGTGTAAATTCGTTTGTTAAATAATTAACCAGCGTGCAAGTGCAAACTTAATATCAGCTGTTGGTTCTTGAAAAAGGAAATATAATTGCTGGCAAACCGTCATTGTATTCTCGGGTATGGTCCTTGATCCTCAAACAATCACCTCACCAGCCAGCAGACAAATATTTTAAATTTTACAACATTTATCATTCATACCCTTTTAAATTGTTGATTGGTTGAGCTTCCAAGTTATTTATGAAAGAAACAGGTGAATATTGAAAAATTGTTGATTATTATAGATAGAACACCTTTGGAGTGTTTGTTTCTGCCTTTTGTGGTTAGCCTAAGTCAGTTTAATCTAATAATATTTGAAATATAAAAAATCGTGGATAAATAGTTCTACCGATAAACGGATAATTGTCAAAATGCATTAGTTAAATCTAGAAATCATCAAAAAGAACCAACCCAACCATTCGTATCAGTTTAATCAGTTTTCAACTTTCAGGGGTATGACGTGTGATGTATGAATTGACCAATTTTGGTTTGATAGAGTACAGTTAGTTACATCAAAACAAAACAATGTTTGATTTTGATGAAGAAAATGTCTTTTGCCCGCCCGTCTGGTGTCCGAAGACAAAATTTCAATTTCTGTATCAGTTTTAATTTATAATGTAATTGAAATTTGAAATTGGCTTTGGAAAATAATGGTTGATGGTACATTTCTTCTTACTAGTAGTAGTGATTATATTTAGGATCGAACTTATTGCATTCATTCATTCCACATTTAAGTCAACGCGAGGTGAATCATCCTTGTAAAATTTTACCATCAGCTCTAGACATAAAGGTTAACCAAACTGCTACAAAAACAGCTCATTGAAACTCAGTTCAGTTTTATTGAACTGTCTCCGAAACTCAAGTTAAATCAACCCAATCTTTCCCAAGATTTGAATGGGTATTACATTTGTGTTTTTTAAATCTTAGGTGAAAAACCTATGTAGCAGTTTGGTTAACTTTTATTTCTGGGACTGACCATGTCCAATAACTGTTCCGTTCAGTCGGTACATTCATTCATTCATTCATTAAAAGTAGCGGAAAGTTGAAAGTGATGTGTACGTTTAGATTAAATTTACATAAATTTTTGATGTGAAGAAATATGTAATTTATAATGTTAAAAGTGTGGACAAGTATAATCATCTCCGTTTTCTCTTCGCACTCTTCTAAAAATTTATTAATCGTTTCTGTAAGTTTAAATTAAACGAAGTGACAATTTTGTAACACAGATTCAGATCCTTTGTGGCAAGTGTAGAAAAGTGTAATTTATGCTACCAACCCTAATCGTTTTATAGTACACACACTGAAATCACTTAAGCGGGACACGAAGTATAGGGACCGTCATTATCCCTCCCACTTAAAGGGTTCGCCTGTAGTATGATTCCTATTTGTTACATAATAACAAATGTTTCCAATCTTCCTGTAATCGGGCTTACCGACTAAAACAAAATTGATCTTCTGTTCTTTTGTGCTTGTGTTTAGCTAGAGAGGGGGCTCGAATTTCTGTGCCCAGCCCCCTCCCACACGCCCATGCCCACCAAAACGCTGAGGCTGAGAAAATAGCCCATGCCCAGCCAAATCACAGCGGGGCGCTGTTTTTGCGTCCACCCGCCCAATGGGCCCATGCCCATTGGAGTTTGCCTGCCCGTGCCCATCAAACCTTTGAGAAAATTAGGGCCCAAGCCCAGACAACTCTATGTTAACCACACTCTGTTAAGATAAGGATGAAGAAAGGTTATTTCTTGTTAAATAAGCAAAATAGAAATCATTTGAAATACCTATATCATATTATAGGTATTTTATTCAGAACCAAGAGAAACAGAGTATACGTACTTATATTTATTCAATCAATGTAATTATTTAGATAATATTTATTGCAGAGAACAATCTTTTAAATGCTTGCATAAGCGTTCTTAAATTTAACACTCTCGTTTTGCATATTATATACAGCCTATCATTTGAATAAGTTGTTGCAATTGTGCTATAAAAAAATTATAGTAATGTATTAGCGTACTTCCAATGAATTTATAAGCAACAACTTCGGCCATTATTTTTAAAGTTTCTTCTGATACGTAAGTACGAAAGTATACGTTTGCATGCATGTAAAACTAAGATACCTCTGATAACTTTGATTTTTTGTGATGTTACGAGTGTATTTTTAAATGGGGTAGGGGTAGAGTACTCAGAGTAGATATATATAGATAGTGATTAGATTCAGCCTGCACTCTTTTATAATTTATATCATAACACAATTCATTATTCATGCATATTGTGTTGTTAGTGATACTGTTGCAATTGATTGAACTATTTTTAGGTAGCCTTTTAGCATCTGTGGAATAATTGTAATCACAAACATGAATTATAATTTGTAATTGTAATGGAAGCAAGACTATGTGCATATACTTAACTTTAACTGTACTGTGAAAAGATCACATCTGCGTAAACTACAATGATCAATGATCACTGAAGTGAACTAGAATGAGTACTACATATTCAAAACATCTAGTAGTTGGGAGAGTTTGGGACGAGGTAGGTGGGTAAGATGTTTCAAAATAACCTTTTGTGTGGAATCAATGTATACAGATTACTGAGGTGGTATTAGTGGTAGGAGTATAGCAACAAAATGAATTTTAAGTTAAAATTTGCTTTTCAGAGTGGATTTTTTCCGTAATACTCACAGCAACTAGTTTTTTGGCGTTTTCTCATGGGTATCAGGTTTAGGTACACTAATACTACTGTAATACTTTATTTGACGTTGACTTTGCAATTTATTTTTAATTTGCAGGAGTGGCTGAACTACTGGCAAGTAATCAGCTCCTAAAGAGAGGTCTAAATTTTCTGCATCCTGTTCTGTCTAATTTTCTGAGCTGCAGGAAATGTGTTGTGCATATCTCCAGTAGTCCCTTATCAAATTAGAAATTACAGTGCGTTATTAATGAAGGGATGAGATTCCAGTTCCACAATAAAACAGTTTAATCACAATCACACTAAAAAGTTGTAAAGTTCCAAATCAAGAAGTTACAGTACCGTGAAAAATATCAACAAAAAATGTAAAATACTGGTTGATTGCTAACGCGTTAAATTCATAAAGGTTCCAAAGTCCCAAAAATTATTTCACACTATCCGTACGGAAACACATTGTGTGAATGAAGGAACTGAAGAAAGATCCTACAAGGGTCGCGTCTCATAACCACAATATGAAGCGAGCATGGAAATTGCGTAAGTACATTATTTTTTGCCATTTTTTATTTTTCATATTATTGCACAAAACCGTTCAAGTAGCATTTTGGCTGCGAGTTTTTTTCGGTGCTACTGATTTCAGCTCACCATGATATAAGATAAATCATAAAGCATTAATTTACATTATTGTAAATTGTATACAGACATACATAGAAAGCGTATTTTCCTAACCTGCCTGTTTAGTGTGATTATATATTTTCATTTAGCTGTGATGCCAACTGGATATACACCATACCTACAGTTGTTTAAGCTCACATTGAAATGTGTACATATGTAGATACACACACTAGAGTAATTGTACATAATCTAGCAGCTTTAGTCTCATTTTTTTACAATTAGAGCATTAGAGTTAGAAGAGCATGTTTGTCTGTGTGCAAGCTTTTTAACTGCACAACATTTTTGTTCAACTGTTATTATTACATTTATACATTAAAATTTATCATTCGTATCTTTAAGAACTAGTATTGGCTTCAATGGATGACATGAGTGAATACTATGAATACTCCCACTGCTGCATTGGAGCATGTTGTTACATGTTAAAGGTCTATAAACAGGCCATGTATGTATAGGCCAATGTGTTTTTGTGTTTATATAATAAGTTATCATAACAAAGAAAAATCCTTTTTAAATCAGAGGCAAACAACCGTTTCTCTCTTTAAAACATAGAACATAACGTCGACGGATAAGATTGTAAAATGTTAAATGTACTGCGGTAGTTGATGCAGTCCATGCAATGAACATCTACGGTGTACTACAAGAATGTTCTACAGTTCAACTTAAATGAGTTTGACAGTTTATTTATTTATTTTTACTGTGGATAGCATCATATATGTATTATATTAGGTATGATATTATGTGTAATATGAATGGGTATTACTAGAATATACTATTCGTATCGTTTATCGTATAAAACAGCCTTGGTTTGTAGTTACTGAAAATAATCGGAAACGGTCATCCATCATTGTTCTGTCGATTTACACGAATTATTACATTGCTCATCCTTTTAATTCTCACATTGTAATTTTGTTTTGTATGTATGTGAAACTTTGATAAACATCTAGGTACATTCAGCATGTGCAAATTCATTGCACATTTCATACAATGCAAAGGTCTATTGAAGAAAAGCTCTCACAGGTGTCGTAGAACTAATAAACCCAAGATATATTTTTGATGAAAGGAAGCCATAGTAATTTAGAATTCAGAACCACCCTATTATTATTATTAGCAGTAAGTACGTGTGAGAGAGGGAGGAAATTATACCGTATTACTTACAAGAGCGAGTGTTGGTAATATTTACTATTATGCATCGGATACGGATAGGAAGTAAGTATTATCTATGTGTTCAAGTGGAGATATTTGTGCGATAAGGAAATCAAGGAAAAAATCATTTAATGGAAACGATTCGACCATACACCATATAGCATGTTGTTTGTGTTTTGGTAATACATACCTATAAATGCAACCATCCATTGTTTGTTTCCATGTATTTCCGACTGCCGTAGGTAATATCGATATGTTAAATAGTTTAATTTACAATGTACTTATTTAAGTGAAATTACATTGGCTTTTTCTTGCCGTATGCTATGGCTGAGTACTCATTGTGTACGACTATTGTTGTTTGCAACGGAAGAGTTGTCTTCTCTCTGTTTGTGCTATATGATTTGGAAATGCAGTGCATCCGTTTCTTGGGAAGGGCAGTCATAAAACAGACTGCAGGCCGGAATATGGATCCTCGACTTGTGTATCGAAGAAACAATTGCAAATAATGATTTCTCATGTATGACATGTCTTTGAAATCTCATCCGATTTGAAGAACTATAACTATCTATACAAACTTAAAAGTTGTTGCACAAAGTTATTTTAACTCATCTTACTCATCCTCATCAATCAATGTGTTGTTCATGCTGTACCAGATAGGATGTTTATTTTCTTTGTTTTGTGTTTTGTTGTTTGTCTACGCTACTGTTGATCTTCAATCTTGCACGTGTCACTTTCCAATTACGTCAAGTCTAGTCAGTCTAGGTTGAACGATTCTTCTGCCTTTCGAAGCCTACTGTAGTATTTCCTTAATTACTATGGTTTAATATATTAATCCCATAACTAGGTTTCTTTTGTCAACATATTATAATTGCATTTTTAGGTGTAACATTGTAATAAAACAAACACGAGAGTGTTGTTTGGTTATTTGTATTATTCAGATAATGCTGTACGAAATTTACAGAATGAAATTTCTATCCAAAGGCAAAACATCCCTTCCTGTGTTGGTGTGATTATTTATTACAAAAGTCTTAATAGGTTTTTAAGGTTTCATTTCAATAGCTAGCAAAATCAGATACAACTGACAGATTACTAATTATATTGAGTCTATTCGTTGTTAGTTTACGTGAACGTGTATTCTACACATGAAATACACAATTTCAACTCGAACTCATTCGATGATATGAGTCCTAATCTGTTTGACCTCTGTATTTCTTTCGTTATCTTTGTAAAACTGTACCAGGTTAATGCAATTCACTAAGATAATCGTCCTGTGCAGGCCCAAAAAGTCATTTGTCGGTCAACAATCACTTTTATATGAATAATAGGCGGTGGTGTACTGTTAGTAGTGCTAAGTAATGGTTTACAGCGTTGTTTCACTTAAAGTTTTCAGTGTCTGCCTGCAGATTTCTTTATCCATAAGAAAGGAAATGCTTCTCAGACTTCTCACCAGTTACCAGTACTAGCGTCTTATGTCTTGGAAATTTTCTTAAGGCGGGGTAGGGGTGTCTTTTTTCTACTCATCATCGGCGGACACATTTTAACTGTAAATGTATTATTTTAATTTTTTCAAAGTTTCGGGTGGGATGAAGTCCGTCGGCACTCCACCTGCTGCCTGCGCCCATATGGCGTTCAAGATTTCTTAATATTAAATTGCATCAAGGAAGAATTAAGTGGGTATATAGTTCTATGAATGGAAGGCTGCTACATTGTGGTGGTTCATTATTGTCTTTATTATTGTTATGTATTATGAGGTGGGTATATACGTATTGTTATTGTTAGCTTACTGGAATATAAGAACAATCTATGAAGCCTATTTCTCATGAAGTATTTGTAACAGAACAGAACAATGGATTAGTACAAGTTTTAACAGAACAGAAACTTAGTTAGCGTTAGGTAATGTTGTTAAAAGTAAGCCATACATTATGGCAGCGTCAACCAATAAAATAAATCTTTAGGACATGGGGCTGGGCCTTCGGATAGTGGAAATGAATGCAAGTTTACGTGTTGACAAAAGACAAAGTCAAAGTTCTTCTCAAGGTAAATTAATGCACAAATTCTACAATGAAGATTATGGAAATGAGTAGTGCAATTTGGAACTTTGGAAGGACACGAACGAAAACCTGAATACGAATCGATAGAAAATATAATCACTTGTGGTGTAACTTATTAAAACTGTGTCTAGTTTAAAACCTCTCGGTTTGGTTGTTCACTTTTTATAGGTGTCCACAAAAATTTAAACAATATACATACAAAAGGTGATGGGCTATTTTTCTGATTTTAGAATAAAGCGCGTTAGGGCTAAAAGAAACCTTTATCTGTAAGTTAGTAAAAATTTCATATCTAAATTTTTTTAAATGCCCAATTTATGCAATCATCCATATTAATTATATTTATGGATTCTTCCCCGGACTTGTAGATAAAAGTATCTTATCGATAATTTCAAGTTTGTACTTTGTCTACTCTAAAAGTCTAACGCGCTTTATTCTAAAATCAAACATAGGAAGAATAGAAGTAATCACCATTGTATTATATTATATACATTTATTATCATTTAAATTTAGATGTTAGGTTATCCAATCTAAATTGCAACTGAAATTGTACATGTATGTAGCCTTGTCTTTGACATTTTTGTGTGTATTATTTGCAAGAAAAATTGGATATTTTAAAGCCTTTTAAACCTTCTTGTGCAACCCAGTGTTGTTGATGATAACGTCTCGCTCTCTCTGTATCTGTAACCCCTCCCTGTTGGTAACTCGACAATACAAACAGTGGTCTTATTCCGATATTAGAACGCATCTGACACATGTTTTTAGTTTACGCTGTAATTTACACGATAGCTGATCGTATAAAATAATTTTCACGTCACACTGACGAACTAACATGAATGAAAACCAGTTATATTTCTTATTTCTGCTATGATTATGTTTCTGTTGTCATGTCATGTTAATTCGCATGTATTATAAACACCATTTAAAATTTCCAAAATTATCTACGTATCTGTTTAATTCAGCAGCTGTTCTCTTTAGTCTCTAGTTTAGAGTATACTAACAATAAGTACATACCTAATGCAATATGTATCTCGTAGTTGATTCGTGACGAATAAATGCATTTATTGGGTAGAAAACTTTATCAAAAAGTTTCGATTGAGGTTTTTCAAATGGGGCTAGTGCCAAATAGAATGTAAAGATCTTTTTAGTAGTAAGGTATGGGGATGCAATCTTTTGGTAGAAAATATTCGCTAGACGACTGACTTGGCTAAAACCAAGTAATTGATGATAATACACGTGTGTGTGTATTATCATATGTACATACAGACAGTACAGTGTGCATAGCCAAAATGTACTCTGTATTCCTGCAAAATGTAACATCCTTTCAATGCCGATTCGCCTACCAGACCAGCAGTGGAAAGATGAATGCACTTTTCGTATGCATGCAGCATGGAAGGAAAAAAATCTAAACGCAAGAACTTAGGCATAAGAGCACCACCAGCACAATATTTAACTGCCTACTACTACTACTACTACCTACCTCTCCACTACCTACTACTACCTTCCTACAACAGCATGCAATGGTGGCTGTGTAGTAAAGGTTTTATATGCATTGCAATTTTGTGATGGCACAATGTACAATAGAAAAGAACTGCAAAAAGAACAGTAGGGTTGAGCATCAACTGAACCCTTCCCTTTCCACTTGCTGGCAATAATACTAACGAACACAGAAGTGAGCAGAGAAGCTGCTTGCATTATTATTCCTTTGTAAACTACCCACACTAATGTATCTTTCAATGCAAGTCGTGTGTAGTGTGTACTGGCTGGTTGGCTAAATAGACGGAATGCCTCTATGTGATTGTACACTTGTACGTCAGCAGCAGCCGTTGTTACAGTGTGCAGAATACGCTTTGTACAACATAGAAAATGATAGGAAAAAGAACTTTACGAAATGAAATGTCTAGACGAGATGAGATGAGAGTCTAGCAAAAATATAAGACTTTTTATATTGCTGTCACTTATTCTATATTCTATCACCGGTAAATTTCGGTAAAAGTTACTGCAGTACATAATTCAAGTAACACTGGCTTGTAGGCGTCTTTTCAACTGAAAAACGTTTTTGATTTCACAGCATTGACTAAATCGTCATGAAGTGAGCGTCTTCGACTTTCTTATAACGAATGCTTTTATTTTTGCTGTGATAGATGTATTTTTTTTCCGTCTTTTATGAGACGTTGATCTCAAGTAAGTGAATGCATGAAACTAAATTATAGATCATGTAGTTTAGTTTAGGGGTATTGTAAGGAATGTGCTACCTACCTCCGTGCAGTTTTAGCCATGTGGTGTAAGAAAACTTATGGCAGCCCTTGATAATTTTATTGCAATAATAATAATAATAGGATGGAGGTCTGATGAACACACAGAATGTACTCCAAGTTCGTGCATATATATTTATGTCACAGTGAATTGAATTGAGAGAGATAGGATATTGTTGTTGAAGGTGTATTGTAAAGCGTCATCGTTGTGCATTGCTGCTTAAAAATGCAACACGATTGCGATTCTCTTCGAAAAAGTGGACTGGCTGAGTAATATCAAATCTCATTCACCTGTTGTTGTGTGCAGTGTAAGTGTATACGCAGTAATACGTCATAATAATGTTTTTGTAGTTTGTGTGCTTAATAGCGGTTTAGTGTACAAGTACCACTGTGTTTACGTGCTACATTGAAGCGAATGGTAAGGATAAATGCGTCTGATGGCATTTGGTATAATAAAGTTGAGGTCTGCTGTTTTTTTCGTCTCTGTGTCTGTCATGTCATGTTATCCCTCAACAACTGGATTGCAGCTTTATGGCGGACTTTTAACTCTCTTCCGTCATGCATGACTAGTATTATTTTCTTGTCAAGGAATGTCAAATGCCTTCAAGACTGCATCGTCGTCAAGCCAAATTCAGAAATAAAATAAGTCGTAGTGTTGTACTTATATGGCCATTTATTGAATTAGATACGGGAAGGTAAAGAATCCTTATTTTTAGCAGATTACTTACAGCAGATTATAAGGAGGACAGTAGCGCAATATAATTGTCACTGTAACAAATAACACCTTCTTCGTAGGTGGTAGTAATAGGTAAGGTAACCATAAGGAATCCTCGTGAATTCTAGAAGGAGCTTGTGGTGCATCGACTACTATACAATACTAAATAATACAGAAAGACTTTATACAGACCGTACACAATTTATTATTATAGCAATTCAAATACACAAATCGGGCATTAATGTTATTTATTATTATTCGTAGTACTGTATCTGTAATAATGTAGAGATTGAAATTTAACTTCAGTTGTAATTGTGTGTGAATTCAGAACTAAATTATAATGATGCATGATAAAAATATTCGTGATTGATAGCGATGTAGTGCAGACAATTGTACACGATAGTGCGATATTATAAACCTTTCGTTTCCTTTTGCTTTTCAGTCCCATGTTACTTCAATCAAATTGGGTCAAGGTTTGAAATACAAAGTTTCGATTTTACGGTTTTCAAGCAAAAACTCTTACCTAGCATTTTAGTAGGTATAGTTTTTTAAGATGTTCACCCACCCGATAGTTTGCATTGCATTTAAACATTGTGGTTATGTAGCCTAAATACAACTCAGCTGTGGAGAAGGATCTGTCTTAGTCTTGTCTTTGTATCGTACCTACTCACTACTCACTAAAGTTAAGATTTTTTGCATATTTTTTTTTAAAATACGCGCACCATGTATATAGTAAATGTTATTACCTCTGGTGGAGATTGATGTGAAATGTTCCCAATTCCCTAGTTGGCAAAAATCTAAATCTTGAAGATAAGATAGCTAGCAACTAGCAACATGTGCTATTGACTTTACCGACATCATTCTGTTGATAAGTGATAATGATGTATGTACATATAAGCAAATATTGGAAATGGAATAGTAAAGTGCTGGCACAGCGCAGAAACTGTTTTATCACCTGTGTGTTGCATGTGTTTACCAAGGAAATGCACACTTGCAATTATTTTGCGCATAATATTGCCAAAAGAAGGAAGAGTGTGGATTGCCTGATTTTTGAGATAAATAACCTAAGGGAGAATTGTAATGCACACAGCTAAAGCAAGGGAAGATTTTTGTAGCAGCAGCAGTATACCTGATTAGCTGGAAAGCCTATAGTATGATTTGTATGATGCATGATGGTAGTAGGAACATCAGGAGAGGTGAAGAACCTTTTGGTTCTCCGATGCTTTGATTATTATTGAATGGGTTCATCTATCCCACATGAAACCAATATTGATCTCCTCCTCTTGTGTCATGTCTTGAAGACTTGATTGAATATTCTCTGCCAGCAATAATAAAGTCCCACAGTATATATTACTATACATACATTATATACGTTGTGGAATATAACAGTAACTAACAAGACAAGTTGTATAGTAATAATAAGTGAGCGAAATCCTGATTGCATCGCATGATACCTAATACCTGTGCCCTGTGCTTGGTTAATCAAATAACCATGGTATGGAAACAAAATGATAAACGGTACCACGTACTACTACTACAGATACCTCACTAAGAAGCACACATTTAACTTTGAAAATCTAAAGATACCATTGTTTTTATATTGTCTGGCTGCCATTGCATGGTTCCTTTTATGTTTCTTGTTAAAAAATTAAAATACACTGTATAGGAATATGCCATGCCTGAATATCCTTGGTAAACTTGGATTGTGACGAATTAGTAAGTATGTATGTATTTGTATAAAAGATGACACATGTATAATATGACGTCCCAGTGTCATGAAAGCGTGGGTAGTGGCGTTAACTATTCATATATACAGTAAAGTATAATATTTCAACATTGTGGGGGGTTGTCGTGAAGAACGCAGAGAACATATAGGAAGAATTATATTTGATTTACGTAAATAGTCATATTGTCCACACTACCACCTTTTTGTAAGTTAAACAAAGCTCTCTGAGTGTGAGTACACTACTTGTGAATTGTTGACAAAAGAGAGTAGGTTAGGAATATATACTACATACGTGGTGGAGTGTGGGATATGTGAATTGTGTTTGTAAAGTTCAAAACGTTCTGCTGCTTCAGAGCTACTAGGAAACGGATAGTAAAACAGTTATAGTAATAATAATAATGTTAGATGCGACAAGATTTAGATTGTAAGTAAACTGTGGGACATGGGATTCGTAAACAGACGACTAGACTATTCTGTTCTTGTGGATTTAAATAGTGACATATGTAGCATGTTACATGTACTTACAAAGCGGTCATCATGAATGACCATATATTATATCTGGCAGTAGCAATGTCCACACAAAATTTTATGGCTATTTTTGTGTATTCTTTACTAGGAATAAGGGTTAACACAGCGTTTGCCTGCCTGCTAGTAGCCGACAACGTCTGAATTTGATGCAATTTAATGAATGCGTCGAGTGACTCGTTGTACCTACTCTTCTACTTGTGTGTATAAGCGGCGGCGAGAGAGCTACTTTTGGCCGTTTCCTGGTTTCCTTCTTATCATTGACAATTCCCTGTATGGATTGGCTTATTTTAGATACAGATAAATGTTGGAGCTGCTGCTGGCTGCTACCTGCATATGTGTTCAGGTGGTGGTGGTCTTTCTGCTGAATTAGGTGTGTGTTTTGTTTGTCACATAAACGTGTGAGCGTTGAATTTGTTGGAAGAGTTGAACAAACGAGTAAGTGTGTCGATATGGATTATTCATGGACGAGCGATGTTAATGTGATGTGACCGTATGTCAACAACTCCCAATAAAGCCAACTTCCAGCGTACCTCCGACCGAGTACCAATTGTATTGTTGTTGACGAAATTGACGATAGCGTTATATATTGCACATATAAAGTGAGGACGCGCTGTACTGTACATCCATAAGGGTTGCGTTAGATTTACCATTTGTTAGTTTTTTTTTCGTTTTGTTTGTTCAGTGTGCTGATGACTGGTCGGTCGTCATTGTGAAATGCTTATAACTGAAAGTACAGCCATTATGTAGTAGTACTGCTTGCTGGATAGATACATACGAACGGTGCTTATTAAAGCATGAGTAGGCTAATTCTTATTTGGAATTTTCTGCGTGTACGTGTGCATTGTGCGGTACGTTACTCTGCATTTCCAGATTCTCGCACATACATAAATACCAAATAAGTGCGTTGTTGTGTAGTAAGCGGAAGTATGTCGTCGAACTATTTTTGATAGAGCAACAAAATGGTGATATAGTACACAATCACAGATTATTCAGGCGTGATGGAGTATATCGTATACAGAACAGAATGAGTTATATGATATGGTGAGGAAGTGCATATGGATATGGTTATCCTATCACTAGTTCTCTCTCTGTCTGAATAATGGGATGAGAGATTTTGCAATGATGGGCATTGCGGTATCTAAACGGTGGCACTCGAATGATCAAATCAAGATGAATATTTATTGACAGACATCAGCAGAGTGAAAATGTTAAGAGTATTGTTATTAAGGTATAGCAGCCACCGCACCCCTCTTATCACATTTCTCATGTCTTCCATAGATCTACGTGATTGACTGGTGTACTTGACTGATTTTGTTACTAGAAAATGTGGTACATGGGAGCTTTCCTCAACAAAGCAATTCTATGCTTGCCAATAATATAAAGATCATATATTTTATGACATTATTTCCTCTTAGCCACCATTAAAGTTGTTAACATAGAGGCAGTAAAAGCAATAAATGGTGAATTAAACATTGAACGCCACCAGAGGACTTGAATTGAATCCTACTGTTTTACGGCTTTGCTGACTTTTGCAATAATGTTCATTACTTCAGATTTCCTGTGACACGAGAACTTTTAGTACGTGGGATGGTCAGAGTAATCTTGTATGTCTCTGTCCACGGTTTCACTTCTCTTTCTGTGTCGCACAGGAAGCGACAAAACTAAACCGTGTTCTGTCTCAAAAGACACGACACTAAAAGTACCACTGCTCTTTATTTGATATCCTTGTTAAATTCTAATGGAACATGTGCAAAACATTTCGAACTGAAAATGTACCAATGCACATTTTTGTACATTGTAACGTAAGGTCCCATAAACAGTCTTGTCTTTTTAGCTTATTTATGCGGGATGTTCATTTAAAGAGGACGCTGTGTTGCGAGATTTTTTGCTATGTAGGTTTCGAAAGTGGAGGTGAGAATCTTGTCAATTTCAGTGGACGTGATTTGAATGCTTCTTACACTCTCCAAGGAGTGAATCTTATGTATTAATTCACTTATGAACTAGTACGTGAAAGATAAAAATAAGCATTGTAGTTAAGTTAAATAGGACCAACTATTGCTGTGTGATGCCAATGATGACGGTCTGTGTTTGATTTAGCAAGTAGTCTCTAAATGTAAACAGTGATAATTCACGACGCAGGTTGGATGGTTTATTGATACAAAAATATTAGCATTTCGCACATTTCATTATAGTTTGTTAGTGGGGATGGGTGCTGGCGAATTTGCTCATCTATAAATATAGGGTAATTAACTGCAGTCACCTTAATTTATTTTTCGCGTTGATGTGTTAATTTAGTGACCTGTGTTGAATTGGAAATACAGCATGTACGATAGTATTCAACTGTCAGTATAATTCTGCAAAAATGAATGAATTGCATGAATGAAACGTGATAAAAGGCTTTCAAAGAAGCGCTGAGTGGAAACTAAAGTGTCAATCTCCGGTTCAATAATATTACATATCCTGCATAAGTGGACAGGCTATAGATATATTAATTCATCAGAGGATTACTATACTATACTACACACAAAAGCATGCGTGAAGAGGTTTTAGTGATACGATATGATTATGAGTAATTGAGAGGTGATTAGCTGTCATAATGGCCCCAACTGAGGTTTTCGCTTGTATGTGTTCTGCATACACATCTGTTGTTGTTAAAAGCCTCGTAAACTCACACAACAGTGGCGTAGCTATAAATACTTGCAATAATGTTTGACCTTTCCTGCCGAGCATCCAACAAAGTTTTATTGTTATTAAAATTGTGTGCTGTTGGGGGGCGGGGGCTTGCTTACCTTAAATTGGCTGCTGTACGTTCATTGTGTTATTGTGTATTATTACTACTTATTGTCTTGCATGTCCAATGTAACATTTTAATCTCGCTGTGTAGCGAAAGTAAATCTGTATTTTATTTTGTTTTAAGCGTACATAATAATGTATGTACGCATCAATATACACTGACTGACGTGTGTAAAATGTTAACATGACGCAGTAAAATACGCAGAGAACGTGTTGAGTAAGCCAAACGGATTAGATATATGTACATACACTATGTGTGTGTGTGAAAGCATCAGTTGACTTTTATTACAAGGCATATTAAATTGTATGTAGTTATCTCTACTCTGTGGTAATAATCTTGTTGTACGGTATCGTATCTCTCTGTGACTAAGTCTGTGATTTTGATGTTGGTGTCGCTTTACATATCCTTCAGCATCCTATCATAATTTTCCTTTAAATCATGGTCACGCACGATACGGTTATGACTCCAGGAGGAGTAAAACAGGGCAAAAATATTCTCGCTCACGACTTCATCCGCTTAACTCCTCTCCTCTCTCTCCATCCACCAAGACAATGACTGTGTGGTCAGAAAGGAGTCTACTAAGGCTGCTTAAGTACCTATAGTGTGGTGAACAAAGCTTAATCATAACCTGTCGAGTCAATATTTATACAAAAATCAAGGCTACTAAAAATAGAAAAATGATTCACCACAAACTGATTACCTGTTCTGTCTGTAGACTCATAATTCAGCTTTTATGTCTGAACTAGCAAAAAGCTAAATAAAACGTCAATTTTTTTAGGGTAACTTCTGTCTACAGATATTTTTTATTGCAACCAACTCAACCAAGTTTCGTCAATAGTAGTGCAATAAAATCAATGACCTCTTCATATGCGTCAGAGTATTCTTCTGCTGCCTGTAATGACCGCGCGCAATTAATGCAGTTTACTAGCATTTATAGTTCCTATCTCAATTATCGAACGGTCTACTGCTTTTAAGTTGAAATATGTGGTTAAACAATTTCATGTCTCGTAATTGTTATTCTACAGCAGTGTATTTAGTGCAAAGTGTCAAAAATGTACATACATGGACATGCCTTCAGGTAACCAATATTTTAGATGGTCAGCGGCATTGGTACATACACAGAGACCCTACAGGTTAAAGTCGAAATTTCCACTGCATTGCCATGTACAGTAATTAGCAGTTACTTTTGAAAATTATATAACCTGCAACCAAAAGTAACTGATTTTACGAGCATAATAATTATTGGTTACTTCAGTCAGACAAATTATTGTCTTTGAAATATTTATGTACTGATTAGATCCTGAAATAATTCTTTTTTGGATGATTTGGCGAAACGAATTCTCTCTTTAGAAGTCACTGATTACTCTGAAACTACATTTTCATTATTCGTTAGCAACAGCAATTCAATAATTAGGGTATGGTGCATTAATGAAGGCATTTTGTTCTTAGATAGAGAGTCAGCCATAATTGGTGTGTGGGGGAATAGCGGCAAAAGCAGTTTTGCATACGAGAAACAAATGTTTTACATGAACATTTTTCGCACTCGACTTGTTGGCTCACGGTACGTTTATGTTAAAGCCAAAGCTCATGTAGTTAGCTGTAAGTATGTGTGGAATATGGATGTTGTGTGGCAGCCGAATGCTAAATAAAAGCACTTCACTTTCCCTAACAAATCATCTTGCCTTTGTTGCTCACTCATTTTGTGCATTCAGGACAACTTTAGTTTGCTCATACTTCTACATATGGTACAAAAGAATGCTGACTATATGGAAATAGGTTGTTGTAATATGTCATATTTGTATCTCTTATTGGGAGTTAGCTTCATAAAGTCTGCAACTCGAAACATCATATAGTGAGCTTTAAGTTAACGTGTAGTCATTAGTACTCATATAAAAAGTGTGTACGTATATTAATGAGTATAATCTTTTCCTCAGATGCTCAAACCATACATGAGCAAAAATTTTATTTCAATTACTATTTCTGGTATGGTGATTAGCAATTTTTGTTTTGGATTTATCTGTGTACAGATTATTTTCTATACATATACCTAGCAATAGTATAGTATGTAGTATACCTATATATTTATTCGTTTCTGTGTACGGTACAAACGGGAAAAAACAAATTTACGTGTCTACATTCAGGAGAGTAAGGAAAATTGCAGTTAGTGGTAGTGCTTACTAATAATGAGTGTGATTCTTTGTGTTATTATTTCACGTGTACTTTATGAGAGACTATTTGGGGCTTTCTTAAATTAGAAGGAAGTTGACGACGATATGAAAGAGAAGAGGAGGCCAATAAGGAAAAGATTTGCGTCGCTTCTTTTCTCAGGAACTCACAGTTGGACATTAAAGATTTCTAGACTTATTTGTCTCGTTGTTTTGTCCGTCTTCATGCTCGATTTTTTTCCGTTTTCACTGTGCAGTGCACAGTGTGCACTGCATACCATAAATCAATAGTGAGGCTTGTATATAATATATACTCACGAGCATAGAGAATCTATTCACGAGAACTAACAACGTACATTCGTATAATGACAAACAGAAAATGTTGAGCACCACCACGAGTGGTTTGCGTGAAGAAACTAAATTACACAGATTTATTTATATTTCCACGAAATTATTTGTCTAGGATCTGTTAATATGCTCAACACACGCCTATTATCGTAAAATAAGTCTTCACAAACTTTCGATAAACAGCAAGGGACATTTAGTCAATACTAGCCAAATGCCTAATTTCTAATATCTTATCTTTATAAATTTTTAAATAATATTTCCTTCAGATTTTCATGGATTCTCAGTTATGAGCTCATTAAACTAAGAGTATCCTGTAGCCTAGCTGTGGAATATATCAGGGACTATATTAATAAAGGTGGATGCAAGCAGTTAGGTTAACCTGTATCCATACACATTAAGATCTGCTGTTGCTCTAAAGTAAACAAAGCCTGTGGAAATTACTGACTGAGAACAGGATGGCATCTACTTAGCTCTGTAGATAACTGTGAGCAAGGACTTGTTCATGATAATGTATCTCCAAATATGGTCTGAATCTATTGCTTAATATGTACATATTTATTTATCATGATTATCGAGTTGTTGATTTGAGGTCTTTTGCATTCGTTGTCTTGTCGTATGTTTATATGCCACCATCAGACTCTCATGCGTACGTTGTTTTATTTTGCATAATGTACGATGTTGTAGTTTCATCTGCATCAATGCTAAAACATTACAGATATTTTATAAGTAAGATAACGTCTACTAATAATAATGACTATCTTTGTGAGAGAGAGACTGAAACTGTGTGAGAGACGGACAGACAAGTACTTGCTTGTTGTATTACCTGACTGCCACACTTTGTTGTCGAGTTTTTTTTTGATAAGCATGTCTGAGAGTCTCTGGTTGCTGCTGAAGGTAAATAAAAGAGTCATCAGTGTGATAAAGAAAAAGTAGGATGCATATGGATATGCCTATGTATCTGTATTTACATGTGGTTGGCCAATTTTCTTGAGAAATTTTAGGAAAGAAGGCCCAAGGGTATTTTATGGGTTGTCTTGTATGTAGTCGCTGCTGCTTCTCTCTCAAGGCAACACAATGTGAATTTTAGGAAAGAATCAAAGGTTTAGCTTTTTTGCATTGGCTACTTGCGATTTACGAGCATGCCATTAGAATCACGAACCAGCACGATATTGGCATCAAAACGTATTGTTACTAGAAGACTGTGTATGCAGATGTTGTTCGTATTATTGTACATCCAGTAAGTAGTGTTGTGTGGCATAAAAATAATTTTTAAGAAGCACCAGCAGGATGTTGCTAATCAAAGGGCAGCTTTTGGTTTGAGGTGCGAGATAAAAGTAATCTTCCTTTCGTTTTTGCAAAGTAAGTACATTTGATCGCAGTGCCATGCATACAAATGAAGAGATGAATACAACATTTAGGTGTTAATAAAAATTGACAAACAAACGAACTTTGAGCTATTCGCTCATCACTCAAATTTTCATTGCGAATTTTTTTGTAGTTTTTGTGAAAAATTCTTAATGTCTTACATGTACATTTATGGAATGGTATCCTGTGTGATACTTGGCGTCACTTGGCTAGCAAGTCCGAATTTCATTTATTCAAAGTGTTTCAGATCATGATTGTTATATATTTGCATGTGTTTTGTCCTTTTAAGTACGTTGCAAGCGATTCTTCATGCTATGCTAGTACTACGTTCTCATGTTACACGAATGTACAAAGTACAAATATTGTATCAGTTTTCTCCATTATGTGTGCTGACCCTAAGCTAAAAAGAATGTGTTCCACCACACACATAATGTACTCAACTGGCGTACCAGGTTAGAATTTCATGCATATCATTATGTCAGTCTCTATGTTACACTCTGTTTATGTTACAATTTAATATGCCCTTGGTCTTGCTAAAAAGACCTGCTGTACAATGTTAAATATTATTATACAGAGTCGCATTGATTAGGTCGGTAAAGAGAGAACAGAGCAGAGAGTTGCAATATGGAGTGACTGACTCATATATATGTTATGCACAGCAGAGAAAACCTTCCTAAGCAAGGTTGAAAGGCGATCGACACTTTTTCACAGAAATTTGGCTCGCTTATATTTGATTAATAATTTGTGCGTAAGTTATTGTAACATGTAAAAAAGTGGTGTCAGCTTCATTAATATTTAAACCACGTAGACAGAGATACATGAGTTTTAGCACAGACTGCATGTGTGCATACTGCGAGGGAATTAAAATCGCCTACGATCTCCTTATAGATCGAATCATCATGCTTGCACATAACAAATGACCATCAATTATTCCACCCTCATCTACTACAGCCATATACAATTAGCATGTATTAGTCTGATTACGATCCCTTGAAGATAGCAATTTTATCGAAGCTACTAAAACAACATAATATACAATAAAAGTTGTGTATTTTTACAGCTAAAATTGTGTAGCATAAGGAAAAGTGCACTATTGCATAATACATACTACATATTACATTTTATCTATTTACTAATAAATGATATAATACAAACAAGTGCATCATCTTCAGCAGAATGTTCAGAATCAGCACTGCTGACATTCACACTGTGTTCAACTACTTTGAATACGAAGGAATTGCTTTTAAAGGTGGCTTTACGGTCTGTTATATCATCCAAGTACTGCAATAGACTAGTTCCGAAATGGAGAATGACTGTAAATTTCTATTCATTATAGAGTTGTCGGTCTTCTTTATGGGACTATAAAAACAGAGCATAGAGGTGAATAAGGAGTGGAACTCTCGTCAGCATCTACTAAACAGATTTATTATTGTATTATATGTCCCCTGACAATTGATGCAACTTTCAATCTAAGGAATTCAGCGTGAAATACACTACGATACGTATACACGACGATACACCAAGCTTTCAACATATTATAGCGTGGTGCGTGTCTACCTGCGAGGCTAGATTTCAGTAATGACAAGTTTTTTGACATTGGAACAAGTGAAGTTGATGTGATTCCACTGAAAGACAGTAAAAGATAAAGTTGTATGCAAGTACGTAACGCATAATAAGGTTATGTGGAAGAAATGGGAAGGAGATCGTGAGTAGCGTTTGCTGCCTGTTGGGAAGGATGGGCGGAACTTGTGGCAAAAGTTTATAGTAGCGTGACGAGACAACAGAAGAACCCACTATCAGAGCGATAGATGTGAATATGAATGTTGTGGACGTATGTAATTGTATGCAATTATTAATAATATTATTTTAGAGTATTGTGGCTAATATTATATTTACAGAGTCAATTCAGTGGCCTGGCTGGCTTATTCAATGGAGAATTTAATGAAAGGAGAGGAAGGAATGAAAATTTTTCGATAAATCCACAGAATATGATTTACAATGTGGCGAGGTCGGAAAAAAAGAGGTGAATGCTGAATTCCAAATATGAATAAAATTACTGGGCCACGAGTTACGTGAGTGAGTTGTGAGTGCGATACAGAATGAAATATTAATTCAAGCCCATGTCTAACTTTATCGCAGAGAACATTGAATTGTTGGTTCATAATATGAAACTATTGATAGCGATGATCATTCATCGTATTATTATTCCTATTATTGCCAAGTACACTACCATAACAGACAAGGACTAGTAGAAAAGTTTGCATTTGAATTTTTGTCTAGGTGTTCTATTTTTCCTTAAGCTACTTAGTACTTATTACATGGGATACCGTTTTAGAATTGTTTCAATTAATTTCTTTCTCTGTATAAGCCAAAATGGGAACACTGTGTGTGGTTGGTGGTATAAGTGATTTCGAGTTAGCCGTGGTTGCTGTAGTGGAAAGAGAATAGTTTAATTGGAAAAATGTAATGAATTAATGTGGGAGGATTATTAAGACATTCATCCCCTTTATTATTACGTCAGCTCACATAACACACACCATTAACATAAATAATAGGTAAAACACTTGCTCACAACAGCAATAATATTATAGACTTCTGCTGTCTGTACATGTGAGAACAATCAATAATAAGCTTTCGTTGTATATTATTGAAAGCTTCTTTTATGTAGTGGCAACCTGATTGCAGGTATTATTACAGGCTTTTACTATTGCCATCGCTCTCAGAATATGGTTGTGTGCACATCGTTCGGATACACTAGTATAGTAAATTATAAAAGTGAAGAAACGACATAACCAGAGCAAATGATGTCACGCATTTTTGAAATGCATTGAAATGTTTATGGTTTCTGGCCAGGACTGGGTCATACCTCTACTGCTAAAGTACAGAAGTGTGAATAAAACGGTTATTGTTCATTCATGGTATTGTCGTGGTCGTGGTGTGTACAGTCTCGTGTCGTGCCTCTGGTATTGTCTCCTTGCTGATGTTTTGCAGATTGCATCTATAGTGCTTATTTAAAAGCACTTTATTTTTCTTGGAAACTAAAGTAAACGACATGAAGTAGTAGCTACGACTAGGTTAATAAAGGTTAGTTTGTTAGGACAGACAGAAACGAAGACGAAACCGGTACGTCTGTCACGGAACTTAACTTCCGCACTTTATAGCTGTTCACGATTTCTTCGCCAGAATGAATTTTTTTATCATGCGCTCAAGCTGCCGCAGCCTAATTTCACAAATTGTATTGAGGTTGATTCATATTTCGATTCCATGCTTTTCTATATACGTCCCTAGCACCGCTGTGGCTTCAGAGTTGATTCGCTTTCGTGGTAGAGTTCACTCACATGCCCTGAATACATATATATATATTTCAATCTGTATTAGAGGAGATTTAAATGTGGAGGAGGAGAATAATTTTCGTGAAGAATGAACTTTGTACTATATAGGATATGAATTTGAATTAGTAATAACTTCCCTGGTGAATAAACGGAGGAGGATGAAGAGTAAGTTGCATGACGGCTTTTCCGCGTGGAAACTAAGTTAGTGCACTTATGGCAATTAATTCTGTCTGATATAATACCAATATGGTGTACGATTTGTGCACAGACGGGTCACCAACGTATTATTCATGAGAGTGGTAGTTATTGAAAATGTTTATTGACTTTCTCATTTGTTGTCTGCACTTTTATTGGACCCATTTAGATACATAAACACATTATTATGATTTCTATTGTATGTGCACAAAAAAATCTTCAACACAAACAGTAACACATGTACGTATGACTGAAAATAGGAAATATAAGTAATAAATATTTAATAGTTCCATTATTATTGATACGGCAGTTTATGAAGCGTAAAATGATAGCGTATCGTATCGTCATTATGACTGCTGGGTACTGGTGCTAAATCATTCAAGGGGTTTTGAAAATGCAAAGACACCATATAGCGAAAATATTTTTGCAGTCTGACTAGAATAAGGCTCGTTAATACATTTTTGCTACTAACGCATACGTCATCCATTTTGACTGTGATATTTGATGTAGAGGCAAATAGTTGTGCAGATGCCTTCAGACGTCTGCTGTTGTAATGGCAGGTGGTGGTTGGTTGGTTAGTTGGTGAGTGATGAAATGTCCACTATCGAATGTGCTACGTATTAGACACATTAACGTTTCGTATCCTTGCCGTGGGTTCAGCTCCGTTCTTCAAGGTTGTATTAGAATACATGAGCATAATATAGAGATTAGAGTCATAACAAAGGCGCAAGAAACGAGTCTAAATAAGCATAAGCAATCACAAGTGCATATTTTGACTCGAATTTAATGGTTGACTAGCAGTGAGAAGCTCAAGTAGCGATACAGTTACCATAATCATAGCTCGAAGAGTTACCTATAAGCTTCTTATTAGCATTCTCATTAATAATAACGTGGTGGTCGCTTCTCTTCATCTTTTTGCTCGTACTCTGTAATTTCATGTCCACTGACAGCAGAGAAGAAGAAGGGAAAAGAAAATGAAATGAAACGAGACACTGACGACTGGTGACTTCTTCAGTAAGAAGTTTCCTTCTCTCAAGTTTGCTTTGCTTAGGGTATGCAATGTTAGTTTTTTGCATGACTGAAGCTGACTGACTGATTGTTCTCTTCAACAGGAAAGAAAACTGAATGTATTTCGTGCACGTTTGCACTTAGGTATTAGAATATAGGTAGCAGAAGAGAGGTACACAATTTTGTATACTTTTTACGCATTAAAAGCTTACCTGTGTGTATGTATGTACTGTAACGGAATGTAACCAGCAAAACTGTTATGAACACACACAAAGGTACAGTCAACAGTTCACTAACGCTACACATTGCGTTTTTTTTGCTTTCGTCAGCTTGCTATGAAATGAGTCTGGAAATGAGATGGGACGTAATTGATGGCTCGGCACGAATTTGATTTTATATTCCCTATTCCCCAGTAAATAGTATAATGTCAATTGTAACGTTAGTTTTGAGGTAGCCTAGAAAATAACCAGCAGAGTCACTCGCAGTGTCATATGTATATGTTAAATTAATTTTTCGATTTCTTTTTTTTGCAGAGGAGTTTCCTGCTCACGCAGCCAACGTGAATTCGGTGTCATTAGGCCAAAAGTCAGGTCGTGTTTTGGTTACTGGAGGTGGAGACAAAAAGGTCAACCTATGGGCGGTGGGGAAACCGAATTGTATTATGGTAAGAACTTTACACTACACATGCATTTTTATCTGTGTACAACATCACCACAGGCTTCTATTAAAACTTCATTGAATTGGATTGATTAAAAAAATTTTTAAGGGAAATTTAATTTACTTGTAACGATGGAGCAGGTAACATTGTGGTAACTTTCGATTTAGTAAATACTTAAGAATTAAAAAGCTTTTTAAAAATTTACAACTTTTGTTCGAATTTCTATTTACTTATTTATTTCACATGTTTCAATGCCAATTGTCTTCCATTTCCTGATAAGCTAGATTATAGTTAAGGCTGTGGGACGGATATGTGACGATGAAGAGACAAAGCACATAACGTGACAACGTTTCTATAGGCATATTTATACTATTGCATTATATGCACATTTAAGCACTTCTACTACAATTGCTAATTGTATTACTGAAGATGTATTCAATTCTTTAGGACTTGGATTTGTTAATTGTTGATTGTGGCTTTCTAGTGCTTGTTGTCTAAATAGTCTCTTCTGCCTAATGTGACTTGAATTCATCACCTTGTCCCTCTCTCTCTCTCTCTCTCTCTAAAATAATATACTCTCTTATTCGTTTCTCCTTAGTCGTTCTCTCTCCTCTGTGAAATTGCATTCATGACAATCGCAATTCATTTCATTTATGATTCTCGTGCGCACTCAAAAGAAATCATAAGGAGTGTAAGGCTTCATTGTGAAACAGTGTATGTTGTCTTGTCTGTTGAGAATAATGATCTGCATAGTTCTTATCTTTCAAAGAATTGAAAAGCAAAACAACATTGAGAAGAAAGTGATTATGCTGATGTTTGTTGCATTTACGTGAGAGACCATTATTTCAGGCCTAATCGAGTTCTCCTATCAAAAGGATCCCATTATTTCTTTCATTTTCATCATTTATTCACAGGATCATGTAGATACAAGAAAGAAATCAACTAATGGATGATGATGACGCTTTATTATGTAGAAACATAGCAGATTGACCAGAATGGGAATTGTCTTTAAGATTTCATTCGATGTCATACGTCGTGTGTATTGTACATACACACACCACTGACTGATTCCTTCATATTGACTAATATAATATGTAACTATGTACTATCATGGAATTTCGTCAATTCTGTTTGGATGAAGTTACTTGCCTTTTACGAGTACAAGAGTACACATTTATACGATTTCCTATATTGCCTGTATAAGGCCAAAATTTAATGTTTAGGCCAAAGAAGTAGGTAGGAACGCTAAGGTTTTTCCTGTCGTGGTGCGATACAGCAGAGCCACCAAGACCAGGCCAAGAGATTAATTGGAAGTTTGCGTGCTGATGACCAAGACTTGACCTTTCCTGATATAGACTTCGAGTTCACATATATAGCATTGTGTTAAAATATTATTCTGTGACTGCGTTAGCTAGCAACTCAGTGGTCTTCCATTCCTTTTAAACAAACCTAGTCCATTAACGTTTGGAATATGAGCAGCAGGAGCAGGAGAGTAGCGTTCCTTAGGAAAGAAAATCGAACAAGGGAAATCAATGCTTTGTATTCGTTGAGTGTCCGTGCTGTAGAATGTGATGGTGTGCCAAAGGGTTAACCAACAAACATAACACGCTTTTTCCCAACGTGCTATTAGAACAAGACCTGTCACATCAGAGACTATCGATCCATACTGATCTCATTGTACGGAATTTAACATTGACAGCTCTTTCTCAATTCGCAAATAGAATATCAATGCTCTGACTACTGGCAGATATGTCTTATTTGGTAATGGCTTTTGCCATTGTTTTATATATGGTACATTGTAACTGTACAGATTGTGCTTATCAAATGATAATGTTGTATATAGATAAGCAAGCGGTCTCGTTAAACTTTTCATCAGTGCCCTTTAGGTGCCACTGCCACCACTTGTGCATTTACTAATTGGTCTAGTGTTCAAAATATATATATACACTTTAAAGATAATTTATTTTAGTACTTAGTAGTACAACGACATATAAAGCACACAGTATGTGAGTGAGCACATCCGTGCGTTTCCTGTATAGCGCTGTGTGTTGCTATTGGTGGTGCACACGGGTGCACATCCATGCAATAATAATAAATTAAAGTAATGATGACTTTGAATTGAGAAAAGTACAACAGCAGATATACAGGCTTCCCTATGTTGCTTTGTTTTCATTTGGCAATTATAGATTGCTATGAGTGGAGAAATATGTAGTTCATTGGGGAAATTGTTTTCGTTGTGCAGTCGATGCGGCAGTTTTATCTGTCTGTCTCTGTGTGTTTGCGTGCAGTTTAGTGTAAACAATGTAGAACACAGTACATAACTATCTATTACAGTGTGTTACAACGTACAAGAGGAAAACAGGCATGGAACTTGTTCTGCGATGTCAACGAGGTCGGTCTATATGATGATCATGATGATAGTCTGTCTGATCACTAACACAGAGACGACTCGTTAAAATTGACGAATCTCTTATTCTCTCTTACTTTGATGCTGATTTGATGTGAAGATGAGGATTTTATTTTTCTACTAAACTGCTGTAAGGGTATGGGTGCGGACACCTTCACCAGATATCGCGCAGATAAGAATTTGTTTCTCTTTGTTGTACGTATCAGGATGCTTAATCACTCGCCCAACTCCTTTCCATTGTCGATTTTTTCTAAATGTTGTTACTTTCTTTGCGTTGTATATGTAAACTGTAATGTAAACGACGAAGGGATGATTACACAGATATTAGGGCGTTGGGACTAATTTATTTCTTTGAAGATATCTACAGAAATTTTTTTCTCGAAAAGGATTTTTTTAAAGGAAAATTCTCCATCCAGTTTTGAGTTATGAATTACAATATATATGTATTGGTTCGTAGTGCAACTTTCTGTGTGTGTGGAGCGAGGGACGAATGACACACTTAAGTTTGAAATCTAAAAAATTAGTTTAGCAGAGTTAACTGTATCATCATCCCACACACACACAAAGGGCAAAAGAAAGAGTGCTAATGTCAGTCAATCGAGTTCATGGAGATGTGAAATGCGTTTGTGACTGCCCCTTATTGTTCAAAGCCAATCTCTCTGTCTACTAAATAATATTACAACTGATAATGTAGTAGATGCTTATATTGATTTAATGATGCATGCTTGTTCTGCTGCATACTTTATTATATTGTGCGAAGGAGAATTTCACATGGAAATTATTATGGGAGAAGATTTTTAGTAAAGCTATCTGCATAAATCAGTAATGTAAATTTTATTACTACATATTGATCTGTCTTTCTCTTTCCTTCTCATATGTATTAATAATAATAAGGACGAGCAAGGTAAAGCTAGCAAATGTTTAAAAGTTTTTGCACTGTACGTACGTTTGTTCATATAATCGGTGCGTTGCGTAGATGCCATTGTTCTTTGCAATAAAAATACTCTATTCTCTCTCTCGTGTGAGTTTGTGTGTGTGTGTGTGTGGATGCTTTTGCTGTTACTTATATGTGTGTTGCTGAGATGGTGAAGACAGATAAGATGTAGGTAAGCTGTGAATTGTGAGCAAAGTTGAGTTGAATTGACGGTTCAAGCAAAATTGAGGTCGGTTACTCTGTTTCTCCCTCGATTTTCTTTCACTATTAACTCTTAGCGCTGTGCTGTGATCGTGAAGCTCTCTGTAGCGTACTGTACGTACGGTCGCAGTTTAGATATACCTACCTGCAATGTAATGCAACCTACCTACGAGTGCGACGGAACAATATAACTACTAATCGTAAGAATTGAATCGAAACAGTTCGCTCGTATGCCCTGTAACAATTTAGTTTGCATTTTTCATTGTGTGTATTCTCACACTGCACACACAGCGGTGGTAATCTATGTGTGAGTATTTGAGAGTTGGAAGTCAGGTTGCATTGCAAATTGTTATACAGCAGCAGTCGACTATAATTTATAATGTAATCCTGCATTTGTATTCAGTATTGCATTGGATTGCTTCTGCAATGGATGGAAACCAAAGTCTAACTTTACCTACCTTATAAATACTACGACTACTTGTACGTGGAATGGAGTTGAACGCAGCTCAACTAACTCGCCATCCTTTCTTACCATTCTTCTTCTGTGTAATTCTCAAGTGTTTGAATTCGACCCAGTTTAAAATTCACATTCTCCGCGTATATAGCGCCGTGCATTCTATTCCTTTGTTATACGTATAGGTATTAGTAGCTCGTTAGCTTCTTGACTGTTACAATAATGCTGTATATATAGGAAATACCCATTCTATATAGTCAGATGTAGGTAGTAATTTTGAGTATTAAACCCGTTCCTTTTTCATTTCTTTTATTATTGCTATATGACTATATCGTCGTACTTGTCAATGTAATTACTTACAACTTCTGTATCTATCTGCTGTGAAGATTTAATACTCCTAATAGTTCATGCATTCAAAACAATTCTGCCAGGTTTAAATGTAGAGGCTTTAGGAACGAGCACGCTTTGAACCCAGCGTTATTATAATGTTCATTGGCAACGGCTGCCACTTGCCACTTCATTATTATTTTACTGTGAAGTATTTTAAGAAACAGTCGGTTGGTTCTCTGATGACTGCATGTAACATGTGCATACATAGAAATAAATTGGAGCATTTTAAAACCTATTCAAGAATTAAAGAAATGTCCATGTACTACCAATGTGTTATGAGTGTGCTTTCTATAATAGAGAGAATAATAAGAATCAGTACATTCATTAATTATTTCTGCTATTTAATTTAGCTACAGATTGTTCTACGTACAATGATTATGCACAATGTGTTTAATTTGATTTGACCCACGTTCAGTAGAGAACACGGCAAAACCTTATATTACAATTAGAAATAAATGTTAAATCACGAAGCGAGTGCAAGAGCACGCTTCCATTGCCAATGAGAGATAAAAAGCTAGTAGCCTGGGAGCATTTTTGAATGCATATTATTATTTATTAAAATAATGCTTCAATGTTTCCTTATCATCTCATCTAGATTTTTCTTTGTATCTGTCGCATACTTGTAGGGACACTGTTTTTGCAATGACTTATAGATAGGAGCACAATAAGGATTTCACAATGGTTACAATAGTTTTAGTGAGTCTTTCTTCTTGGAAATATACCGGTGTAAGCTGCAGTTTATAACTTGAATCTTGAATGTCGCTGGATGCATTAATGTGTTTGTGCGTACGACGTCAATAGTTTAATGTATGTTTGCTGCTCCTACTGTTATAGAAAAATTGGCTACAGTTTTCAGTTATGAGTTGCGATAAGATCATCTTTCTGTTTAAAAAGTTATTAATCCATTCTATTCAGATATTTTGGTGGTTTGAAATTAGAATGATAACATGGACGCACAGAGAGAAGAAAAAGACCATTGTGTACCGGGATGCAAAATTAAGGACCCATTGAAATTGAATGGCTTAATTATTTATTTTATGATTAGGAAAGACCATGTGTGCAATAGTAAGAAGCAACTTTTTAAAATAGTAGAAAAACATTTGGAAGGTTTGACTGTGATGCATTAGGTAGTTATTATTTAGTTAGGTTTAGAGTTAGGAAGCCTAGGCTTTCAATTATATGAGTATGGACATCTTAAAAGCATTCTCATGTGCGATAACGTAAAGAAATAAAAAGTATAATCTTTAGAGTTGTAGTTGGTTGCTCACACAAGAAGTCCCTACGTATATGAAATGGAACACAAAACCAATTGGTGTGTGTACATTCTGTACTCTGTACTCCATAAGTACGTTTATAATGTGCTTTTGCTTATTTGCTAAATTGAAGGACACTGCCACCCTCCTCCTCTCTTATTTTTTACAGTTTTTTTTTTATTTACTTAGCAAACAAACTGAAGCCATCCATGTGTACAATAGAATTATTCATTCACACCGTACATAGAATAGAGACGCAACACAGGTACACAAAATAACAATAACATATGCAGCCAAATGTATTTAATCTCTAATTGTAATGTGTGCATGGCTGCATATGAAATTAGCTTTTCGGTATGTGTCAATTTCTGCTCATCTAAATACATAGCGACGCCCACATCACATCAGCAGCAGCAATGTGTTTTAAGGAAATGCTATTTTGATATTATACACGCACCAAAAGAAAAAAAATTGTAAAGCAATTTAATGCGCCCATTTGAGCACGTTCAGCTAATAAAACAGGTATTGATGGATCACACAGAACAAAGAGCAGCTGAGCAGCATATAATAATATACATATGAAAAGTACTTTAACGAAAAAATGGCTGGAAAAACGGACGGCTCTCGGCTGCAACTTGCAGCCTGCAAGTTAAGCCGTGTCTCCGTAGAGCGATAATAAGTGTGGTGGTCCACATGTATGTGTGTAAACCATTAATTCAATTCAATGAATGGCTGATTGGTATTATTTACATGGTTTGATGGTACTATTTGATGTGGTAGTAATATTTCCTGTATTTTTCTGTTTTTTTTGTCAACAGTCCTTGAGTGGACATTCAACACCTGTCGACTGTGTTCGATTCTCAATTACGGAGGAGCAAGTGTGTGCTGGATCGCAAGCGGGCGCCTTAAAGATATGGGATTTAGAGTCTGCAAAAATTCTCCGAACTCTAACTGGACATCGTGCCAGCATTCGATGTGTGGACTTCCATCCGTATGGCGATTTTTTGGCCTCTGGATCCTCAGATAGTGGAATTAAGGTTTGTCCGCCCGCCGATGTATACAATTCTTATTTTTGTAAATGAGATTAAGTCCACGCTGCGGTTAGACATCTTTGTGAGTTATGTATTCATATTTGTTAGCCTGCTACTTACTAGTTCGTTAGTCTTACTACGAAATTGTTGTTCGTCATGCAGGCACCATGTGAATCCTAAGACGAAGAAGAATATCGAATTTATGTGTTATTTATGCATAAAATTAACATCTGCGGGCATAACACTAATGCTAAATAGCTTTACAGTTGATTCCGTCATCATCCCACTCCATTTAAGAAGCAACACGTCAAGAGAGTATTTCCTCTGTCTAAAAAGTGGATTATTATGCGTGGTCATATAATTTATAATGAAAGATGGAAAATTTATAAAATCTCATAACTCCACCACTTGGCTACGCCTACAACAGTATTGCCCTAATTTTCCAAACTATCGTACTCACCTCAAGTCAAATTATTAAATGATTACCATAATAATTCACTCTTTTATTTAGTATACTTTAGTACGCACATTGCAAGTCGCATGCTTTTATGTTCACTGTGGTGAATTGGGATTTGTCTCAGGTCCGTTATAAAATGCTGCTTATCTTTGAACATTCATTGTTTTATCATTATCTCTTTTCTTTAAAAGTTTGATTGATTGGTTATGATTGATTAAATCGTGATGGTGAAGCCGCACGTACTTGCCATAATATAAGATCGTTTAACATGCAAAAGAGCGAAGACAATTTTTTACAAAGTAGAGATGGTGTACACTACACACACAAGTTGTGCTTGGGACGATGAGCGCCTTACCTTTATTAAACTGTGTTGGCTATAATATCATATTGTATTGTCGAAAGTAGTAGTGGAGTCTTAGGGAATGCAAAAAGTAGTTTGCCAGAGTAGATTTATGAGGATGACCACTTGATTCTTAAGTCAATTCTATATGACAGTTTATTTGTTCGCTGTGCGAATTATGATGGTCACACAGTGATGGCTGTCTATAAAAGTATGTCCAATTGAACTGGTGATCATTATTACTACTACTACATCGTGAGACAACATCTTCAGTTGTGCCTACTATGTATTTATGAATGAATAATTTAATATAATAAAATTAATAAAATCTAATGTGCTTATTATTTGTACTTTCGTTCTAGATGTGGGACATTCGTAAAAAGGGCTGCATATTTGGCTACAAGGGACACAACTCAACAGTAAACAGTCTGGTAATGAAGCAACTATTTTAACATTTTAAATTTCATCATCGGACACCTCAGCTAGAACAGTGTCCATTACCAATTTCTCATATTTTCCAGTCTTTTTGCGGGTTTTTTCGAATTCACTCCTATACACCTTCCTACATTCGGAAACATTTTGCAACTTTTTAATTTTCCAACGTAAAAGCTCGAACTGAGCACGCAGTTCAGTTACAACATCATTATTACTACATATCTTCTGAAACCGAAATTAATTTTTCGGAAATTTAAGGCTTACAGCGTTCTGACATTTTGGAGTATAAGCGATAAACTCAAATGTATGACTTAGAGAAAGCGCGGTTAGATCATTATGTA
>JABASC010000731.1:0-32818 GCA_019776185.1 Plutomurus gul | reverse complement strand
TGTTTATTTGCACGTCCAAAATGTAAACAAAGTGATTGTTTACATTTTGCAAGTGTTTATTTGCACGTCCAAATTTAGATAACGATGGATAAATTTATAACTCGGTATTATATAACTTTATTCTACAGTTTCACCTTAAGTCCGTCTACTGTATATGCTTGGTGTTAGTTCTCGTTCACTCTCAATTTCTCACTAAACGCTGTTTACGTAGTTTTTTTTACCTTTTTTGCACCGTAATAAATTCTTGCTAAACTCAACTTGTTCAGTTTTTCATGCGCTTTCGACCGACGCACTGTGTAGAAATATAGGGCATTTGCAACCCTTGTCTATTCCTTGTCAGTGTCACAGTTGGCACCATAATCTCCTAAAATATTGTCCGCTGTCTATCCTGTATAATGAATTGATAAATAAATAATGCATATAGTATCGTGCATCTTTTGCGAAACATATGGCCAAAAATATCCTAAAATTACAAAATGTTAATGAATTTCGATTTTTTTTCTTGAAACATTGGGATCGTGCGGAAGAAGCCAATGTAATCCAACCGAACCGTGTTGTATCAATAGAAATTTTTAATTAGTATTTCGTTTTACAGTTAATTGAGAGATGAGCAAAGCTAAAATTGTGACAAAATATGAAAAGTTTATTGAATTTGCTTGGCTCGTTCTCCATTTTCCATTATTTGGATCCAGACATTGTGTCAAGTCATGTGAAGGAAAGTATCCGGATTTACATCTGCACACGGGGTCTTCTTCTAATGCTTGATGTGCCCAGGAGCCCACTTGTATGCACTCTGCATTTTCGTGGCATTTGCTACTGTAGGGCTGTCTGGTGTGTCCATATGGATCTTGAGTAACGTCTATATAATGGCAATACTCTCCTACCTGCACAATCCGTAAACAAAAATAATTCTATTACCGTCAGGGAAAGATCAAATGAACTCCTCACACTGCGTGGTACAAAATTGTTTTTTAATAAAGCAGTGAGCCGAAGGCACCCCCGAAAATCTTCAAGTAATAATATAAATTGACTTGGATTTTCAAATTTGATATTTCTGGAGATCTTTCGTGTATTTAAATTTATAAATATACCATGCAGGTGTAAGACACTGAATCCACCAAGGTATTTAATAAATTGATTCACTATCCTCTTAAAATATTGATTGGTTATCGATTCGTCATTTCATCATTGTGTACGACTCGTCTGTTCTATTGGTAATTATACTTTTGTATATTTCTAGTGACGCATAACCAATTTCGATTCCAAACGACAACAGTTTCAATTACCGTAGTATTAATTCTTAGGTCGACGAATTAAAAGGCACCATGACATATAAATATATAATTATGTAGTATACTGACCATTACACGGCACTCTTTACTCCTCACGTCATAGCTGAGATCCCAATTATCGGAACGACATGCACAGAACGACCCTGCTGCGTATTTCTGACAAAATATTCCAACACCTTCGTTGCACTTTTCTCGGGGCTTCAGCGGTGGGTCTCCCTTCCGATTTCGAAGTCGACACCTCTCACCCCAACCAATATGACTTAATTGCTGCTTGTCTAAAGACAAATCGATTGTCCCCACGCTCACAATTAACAAAAACTGAAGGCACACCTTAGAATGGAAAATAAACAACGTGGGGTACTTGGGGATTCGTTGATACATAATTCGATACACAATATATATTGATTCTGAATAGTTTTTTTATTTTCAACTTATAAAATTCTATGTATGTATATATTTTCACGAGGTTAAACTAGTTCTTTGGATTGTTGGAGTAGTATAACCTGACGAGCTATAAAATGTGATTACTTTTTTGGTAAGTCACATCGTTAGTGCAGGACGACTTCCAGCAAACAAATCAATTGAATTGATGTGTCTTCTATCGAATTTAATTGGATCGATTTCAATCGTCCCTACGCTTAAAGCTGTTCATGGGTGTGGGATGATATTTATGAATACACGGCCAGAGGTGGAATCAGGTCATTTAAGCTTTTAAAAATATATCATGGCTTTAAAATTTTAAGGCTGTACGAGTTCCGTACGAAATACAGCCATATACATTTAGTGTAGCACTGGTTGTGCTTTGCATGGTTATCGCAATTTCAGTCAGTGGCTGTCATTCACGCTCTACTAATAGATGTATAACTGAATGATGATAAACCAAATACAATTTTATCGCAATCGGTTGCATAATTCATGCTATTTTTAGTGAAACAGTTTTTAAAAAACCCGCCCTCGGAAATAAAAGGATCAGACTAACTTCAACTGTTTGAAACTGCATACTTTGAGATTACCTGTAAATTGTCGCTTTTGGAATTTAATTCCATCAACTTTTACTACAGTTATAAAAAAATTATTCTTAATGCTTGCCCAGGAATTAATTCATATTTAACAAGGAAAGGGAGGATGGAAAACGCGGAACTATATGTACGATGCAGTCATGATACAAAAACACTAAGTTTGTAAACTGGTTAAGTACAGATGTATAGGTAGATACTAAAAAATCACAAGCGTCAAACCGTGTAAAGGTTGTATGTAACCGATGTTATATATATACACGAGACTTACAGAAAATTAGATAAATACATATTAGTTCTTATTGTAAAGAAAGAGCAACTAATTAGTAGCTTGTTATTTTGTAACTCGCTTATCTAAAAATTTACTGTGCGTTAATTATCTCTTCGCTAAAATCCTTATAATTCCATTTTATAGATTGTTATGATGATAAGTATAAAATAAGTTAGGATTCGCCTTTTGTACTTTAGAACTCATGGATACGCACGCCCGATTCTGTTTATATATATATATCTGTATTTATTCCACCAAAATTGATATTAATTTTACAGAACATTTTTTCCGTGGTTTGCTGTATAAATTTCAGCGCCGCTTCGCACAGAAGTGGAACGGGATAACGTTGTTCACAATCTGAGTATAACCGTTCATTCCCAAAATCTCCTTATCGTCGGCTCGCGTGAGACTATAGCGTTGTAAAATTCCTGTTAAATATACGAATATTGTCCACAATCCCACCATTTCTCCAGGACACGCACGAACTCCTACAATATTTAATTTCACACTTGTGCTCACAATAATTATAAATGGATTCGGGAGTTGACGCAGACCATTCCTTTCTAGATGTGCCTTTAATTATACACCTACGACCTTTGACTGGGACAAAATGTCGTATAGCAAAATTGTACAAACGACTATTGTATATCAGTCAAGATGGGTCACATTAAGAATTGATTTTATTTTATTTAACATAGACACGGTGTCACTTTTTGAATCTTATCGAGAAATTTGACATTTTCCCCATTTTTATAACCGGTCACCAATGCTCACCTCCTCCAAAGGCCATGACACGGTCGACATTTTCCTGAATTAACTTTTGGTCACCATCCAAGAATCTTTCCGGCCTAAATGTTTCAGGATCGCTCCAAAACGTTTCGTCCATTCTCACAGAACGTAAATATGGGAAGCAATATGAACCCTGCAACCACAATTTCCATTATTGTTTGTACAGTCGAAGGGGTTGGTTCGTACTTGCATTACAGGGGGTAAATTAAATATAACCGAGATTAACCCTGGTTATATTTAATATAAAAGATTACCGCAATTACGGTAAAATATTTACCACACGGGAAAACGCAACGTTTAGAAATATTTCCCATGGCGTGAGGATTGAGTGTATGTATACTTATTATGGTTTTTACTACCCCGGTTTTACCAGTGGTATGGTAAAAACAAAAAGGTAGTAAAACGTAACACAGAATCTAACTTATTGTAACTCCCCTTTTTCGCTTTACAATGAAAGTTGAGTGTCCAAAAATACAAATTGCGATAGATAATTTCTGAATAAATACATGAAAGTGTATTTTTGCATTGATACCTTTTTAATTTCCACCCCTCCAACAAAGCAGTCTTTCTTTGCTGTTCTCGCATTGAATGGAAGCAAATTTGTCACCCTATTGATTTCCACGATGCATGCGCATGTGTATGGCATTCTGAAAGAAAATGAAAAAAATAATCGGCCCTATTCCATTGTTAGAAACAAATTTTTTATATTTGAGGATATTATCTATTATACTTTTCTCTGCTGGTAGGGACTGGAGAACTTTTGCCCAGCACTTCGTCAATTTCATTCTGAATTTTGATTTGCACATGAGGATATTTAATCATGAACATTATGGCGCTTTCCAAAGTACTGCTTGTAGTTTCCATTCCAGCTTGAAATAAATCACTCAGTAAAGCAACAAGCTGGTCAACACAATAAATGGACTTCTTTTCTGAATTCTGATGTGCATTTATTTCTTTAAGAAAAGAATCAATAAAATCGCTCGTTTTTTCAGCTTCATATTGTCCAGTTTGCTGTCTCATTAGGATAAAAGCCTGGAAAATTACACAGAAATGTGAATCATTAGAAAATTGTAGATGAATTTCTTCCAATGAGTCGGACAAAGCCTACCAACGTACTCCCTACTCACCTTTAAGTAATCCCGGAATTCCTTCAGTGAGTCGAACAATTCAGAATATCCGAAATATTTCGGAAAGACTCTCACAAGATATTGAAATGGCTTTAACTCAAACAGGATCAGTTTAATGCCTGGAATGTTCACGACGTTGTACGTGTTATCTTTTAGTTTAATATAATTGCTGTCATTCCTAGAAAACGTCTCCCCTGCCACAATACTCCAGATCACGTTCACCACCGGATTTGCAAACAGGTCGTGCACTGGAATCCTATTCCCAGATTTTTCAATCGAAGTATCGATATGACCCAGCAGATTTTGCAGCTCACATTCCAAAATCGAAGACATTTGATGTTTTCTAAGTAACCCCAACTGTCCAAGAGTTTTCATCGTGTATTTTCTAAGCTCCTTCCAAGATTTCCCATTGTTTAACATTATACCTGCAAAAATATTTCATTTACACGTCCAATTACAATGCCCCCTAATAACTACGCCCCTGAACAATTTGACTAACCTCCTTCGCGCAAAATTTCCAATATTTTCACAGATGGTCTGTCTGAAAAATTCTCCGAACATAACACTTCCTTAATCTCCTCAAAACCGCTAACAAATGCTAATAACAATAAAAACCCAAAGTTCAGTTAATTGAGCTTTTTATAAAAAAATAATTTATTTACCAATTGGTCTTGGGAATCCAGTCTTGACAACATTTTTCCCGTTAAGAAATTTTTGAATGATATCTTGCTGTGTGGTGGATGATGATTTGGAACTGTAATTGTATAAAATGAGGGAAATGTAGAGACGTAGAAGGCTAAAAAAATCCGATAGTCGTTCTACAAAACAAACAGAATATTAAATGACACAAGAAACTGAAATGTACGTATAAAATGTAATGTAATCTTGGTGCTAATGTTTTCCATCCTACTTTCTACAGATAGAATAACTCGAAGCAATACAACCACGTAAATTGGAATGCCAGAAACCAACAGAGTTGTCAATACAACAATGAAAACGTCAGCGTCCATGATTAAAAACTCGACTGTTCGAATTCAATTGCCTTCCAATAAAAGTGGAATACAAGTTCACTGAATGTCGACTGATCATCGAATAAACTGATTTATTGCTTTCAATATATATATAAATATTATCACATTATCAAATCACTTAACTCCAATTCGGGGGACCAAAGGGATTGCCAAGGAAGGCCATGTACCAAACAAACGTGCACAGATCAAGTTCGTATTACCTCACTAGGTAAGTGTGATTTGCACGTGGACACCATACACAATATGTAGTTTGCAATTAAAAATTCTATGTAACGTTGTGCTACACGAACTGCGTTACAAGAAATATTCGTGGACCAAAGAGCCAGTGGAACCTGACAGTAACATTGTAACATTGTGTATGTTACTACCAAATGATATTTTCGCTATAGGTTCTTAACAGAAAGTTACCTGACCTAATATAAGTAGCATTAATATAAATACCTGTATTTGTGTGATGAGATTATTATTTTCACGAACTTACTCTGCTTCAGCATTGGGAAACGCGTAAGAAATGGCACGTGCTATTTCTTACATTTAGCCTTGATGCATATTATATGCACCAGTTGTTGCAAGAATTACAATTTCATATGCAAAATCCATCGTGCATGAAATTAGGAAAATGATTCAACTTAGGAAGGAAAAACGATATTTATATTAATATACATATTATATCCTTCTGGTCATTGACCGACCATTTTAATCATTATAATATTAGATTGGGCGAAAAGTATTTAATTTAAACTGCTCAATTGTAGAAATGTAGCGTGCGAAATGGAAGGAAGTCAATGTGCAAATACTGCTACAAGAATTCATGCGAGAGAAGGTAAGCTGTCCACGGTAACACGGAGGATGGTATTTAAGGATTGCCAAAAAGTTTGCAATGTTAATTATCAATGGTGAAGGTTGCGAGATAAGAATTTGGATCATTGGAAAACATCTGTAGTGTTGATATTGATCTAGATCCAAATGCAGTAGGTAGGTACATACTGTAGGTTATGTAGGTATAGCCATTACGTAGAGTTATAATAACCATTGAACCAAAAGCATTGCTATATGTACATATACAGCGAGATTCAAATTTGCATATAAAATACAATTATTGCATAAAATAAAGTATTACATTTTCGACAGTTAAAATACAAATATTTAAAATAACGCTGTTTTTTGGGAGAAAATTGTGCAAAAAAAGTTTTTGCCACTTTTACTTGGGAGAGGTATTTCAAAGGAAATTTATCTATAATTCCAGACAATTATATTTTGTACTAGTGTACTAATATTATCTAAAAAAAATATTGTACATTGAAATAATAATTTTTACGAAACATTGTAATTTGAATAATGTTATCGTGAAACCATTTTCATTTATTGCCTGTTTCTTGAGAGACTGACGGTCATTAAATGTAGCATTTTTTAAAAATTTTGACGGATGACGCATAGTTTCCAAATCAATCAATAAATGCCACATTTTTGTTCACAATGACAAACAATACGTGAGCTGTTTCTTTTTGAACTGAATGTGACTCATCAAATATACATTGAGCAGTTGCATCTGAATAAAGCGCAAAGCTTCAGGGAACTTGCACCCATTAAAAACATTGTAGCAAATTGTAATATCCATTAAACTAATGTATTTCAATGATAGAACTATGTAAAACTTGAAGTATCAATCATTGAGAGTCGCACAAAGTCATTTTAATTGATATGCTGCTATTTTCTGTGTTTAGTACATCTATATGTAGATAAAATGGTATTTAATTTGTTACCTACTCTTATTAGAGAAAATAAAAAGGGTGTCCTGCAATATCAACTGCAGTTGGCAATCGTAGCTTCATTTTCAACACCGCAAACGTAGATCAAAAGCTGCAGTTTTTAAATCTCAATAAAATTTTCATTAATAAATTACTTAAAGATACTTTAAATAAAAATTGTTTGAAATCTCTGTACAGAATATTTCACTTCATAACTTGGGAACAACTTTTATGCTGCAATAGAAACACAACTCTGCATTGCCTCAGGTTGAAATTTCATTATACCTATAAATGTATTCAGCAAACATATTTATTTTATTCGTTGTTCTTAATGCAAAGTGTGATCCCTGATAGCATTTAAAGTTTGCAATAAGAAGCTCGCAATTAACTGTGGATATAGGTCAGTAGTAATAATTTCGCAATTTCCTCGAATTAATTTCTCTAACAAACGATAAAACTGACACGAAATTTTAGAATCTCCTCGAATGCGTTCACTTTCGTTCAACCATACCATAGATGCATATTATTTTAAACGGTCACGCAACCACTACGGCAACAAATGTATATTAGGTACTCCCCTTCATAAATTCTTAATTTAATACACATTTCTTACCTAATATGTAAATCTAATTTGTAATGCAAAGGCCTTTTTTTTAATTCAATAGGAAATCAACGAGAGTCAAAGCAAGGTACACAGCAAAACTATAGAAAAAGTTAATTCAATTCTTACTTAAATATTTTTTTTAGTGAACTTTCATTGCTCTCTACAATTATTTGCAGCGCAGAAGCAGCATTTACTCAATTGAAATATTGTTTCTCTCTTCATTTGAGATAATTTCTAGTTTATTTGCAAATAACTCACTTTTTATTATTGTTATATTTTTTCTGTATTTTTGTGCATCAATACATATATTATCCATTTCAAGAAATACAGTCGTTTGCAATTAAATAATTAGCGTGTTTTATTCAATCTAAAACCTCATTTGACTAATACAGCCCTTACATTCGATTTACAAACTAATGACACAAATTTTAGTGGAATGGTATTCATCGTTAGTGTTATTCACTTCACTGTAAGTACCATTACAATGCAAATGTAATAATGATGTTCATTTTATTAACAACGAATGAAAAATGGTAAAACTTCGCGAATTCTATTGTCACACGATTCTTGTTCAACTAAATGCATTGGTGGGTAGACAATCTTAGAAAATAGTGAGTCAGTTAGAAAATAATTCAAGTGTTTCACAATTACTCCAAACTGTTCACACTCTCCACAATAGCAATAATAAATCCAATGTTGTCGTCGCAAGCGACCTACAAGTAATATAAAGATAATAATATATTTATTGGTAACCAAATAACGATAATGTATGTGAAAGCTGTATTTTGTGAATTCGAATAAAATGTCAGCTATTCATTTCGAACAATTAGAGGAACAAACAGCCGCATTTTTGTTGACATTTTCAAAATGTTTTATAAATTTAATCTTTGCAACCCCAAACAATTCCAAAAATCCCATTGCTCAAGACCACAATAATTCTGACTTTGTAAACGAAATCGTGCAATTCCACAACTTTCAAGAAACCTTGTTTTTCGGTTTTGTTTTACAATCCGAATGGAAATTGCAAACATGGCGTACTGCAATCATCACCAGAAAAAATATCAACTGTTACGTTAAATATTATAATTTTCCCTTCGAGGATTCTTTAAAATCACTCAGTGACAATAACATTAAAGGAAACTACGAACAACATTTGAAAGAAAATGCGGACTTTTCAATAATTTTGAGCCGTGTGATTCTGAGGGACACATACCAAAGTCTTTTTCGACTGTCGCTGAAGGTGGTGGACACTACGACAAAATTTTTCTTTCTCTACAGGGCGTCTAAAAACAAAACCAGCATTGTTCCACACATTTACTGTTTTTACTGCAAAACTAAATATGTGCTAACCCTTTTACCCGCGAAATACAATTTGCAACAATTAAACACTTTGTGGAACACATTACACGGCAATTTAGACGGCGCAACGACTCCCTTCTTTTTACCGCAGTCGTACTTGGCGGAATTAAGGGGGAAGTGTTTCTTGAATACTCCCGCCAAAATTCACCTAAATGAGCAACATTGTGCATCGCAAATTATTGCATCCAAAATGAACTTGACACTAACGTATCACAATTATTTATACCATCCGCAAAAGTACATGCCCATCAAAGTGGACAGCAGCACAGTCCCAATCATTAAGTTTGCAAGCATTAAAGAGTTATTAACGCATGCGCAGGCCGAACTAACGTATAATCTGCTTCCGGTGGCCCATAAGGTTGAAATGTACACATACGTCGTCGTGATGGACAATGTACTAAGCAACTGGTCCTTTCTTTGGCGTCCTTTCGATGCAATTACTTGGCTTTTAGGCACATTTTCAATTTTTGCGGCAACATTTGTATTCTCCACCAGTTTGGCGCTACATTCTAAAGCGGGCGATGGAAACAGTTGGAATTGGCAATTCCTACCCTTATTTGCCGGCTTATTGGAACAAGGTCAAGATATTCTTGTAGACACGACTGCGCAGGAATTCAAAGTTTCAAAGATAACGCGATCTTTCTGCGGCTTTTGGATAATCATGACCTTTGTACTGAGCAGCGCTTACAAGGGAGTCCTTTTTGCAATTCTCACCAGTGCCGTGATTCCAAACTACCCAAGGAACTTGTCTCAACTTCTGGCTACACCTTTGGATATTATTTGTAATGACGTGGTGGTCACGCCCACTCGTAAAAATACCGACAGTTGGAGTTCCTACATGAAAGATGAAATACTAGAAGACAATGGCCGTAGAGTATATAAAAACTATAATCGAAGCGCGCAAGTTGAAGCGCTTATTTCAAAAATGATGTACATGAATCTGTCAGGTGTGGAATTGTACCAGAAATCAAAAGAGGTTTGCCTCGTAAAGCCATTGGCTACTAACAAAATAGACGATAAAGAAATTCTGCTAGGACCGGAATTTGCCATCGTGAATAAAGTGAGAGAGCTTAGACACTTTTTGGCCATCTGGGGGGCAACCAATGACACGAAAGACTCGAATCGACTCGTCCTAATAGGACCAACTGAGGTCAGCGAATTACAAAGCACATTTGTATGGTTTATGCAAAGGAATTATTTCAGTCCTATTTTCTGCTTGAATATTGTCCGTTTATTGGAGTCTGGGGTGTACACAATGTGGGAAGGATTGTATGATGACTACGGGGCGAGTTCGGAAACTGCGGGGCAAGTCGGAACCAGTTTAAAGGCCGCTGTGGGAAATCCCTCAAATGATGACAGCACCAACGAAGATGTTCAGCCAAAACCCCTGGACTTTCAACTTGTAAAGACCGCATTCGTATTTTATACTGCTTGCATCTGTATTAGTATTATCGTTGTTTGCATCGAGTTATCGAAGCATCGGGTACGCATTATGGGGATTTCTCAAATGAAGTGAGGATTTAGTAATAAAGGATGTTCATAAATTATATAAGGCCAGAAGGGATGGCAGGAAAGGAGATTTATGTTACGAGGATATACATTTGACTCCTTCCCTTTTTCTGTTACTGAGGGGGAGAACGTCCAAAAATCACTTCACCATTGGTAACTCAGTATTTCTATGAATACTCAAAGATTGGGTCGAACAAATGTATTGTGATGTAAAGTATCGTGAAAAGACACGTGGTTATTTCCACACAAATCCGAAACCCTATTTTATTGTTCACATTAAAAGTAATTTATGTGCATTCATTGTTACAAAACCACACAATTTAAGTTTATTTTTAGAATTATAATAAAATGATTCTCGCTTATAATATTGTACGTTGCAAAATAACATTTAAATGATTACAATATTTAATGCACTTTGAATGTAATCCCAGAAGTAAGTCTATTTTGTATTCAAACGAAGTTATGTTATCCATTATGATTATTTCAAGCATATCCTCGTAATATAGATGAACGCTGATTATACATGCAGATGTGAACTTGCCACAATAAATATGTGGTAGTATTTATTGATTGTCATTTTTAGCTATTCTTTACTGACAGAGAATTCATCGTAGTGTTTACTGATCCTCGGAGCATGAAGTGCACTAAATATATTGCGGTTAAATACCAAATGCTGCCAGAGCTTTAAAAAAATAATAACCCGCTAATTATAAAGTAATGTAAGTAAAATGGCAAATTTGCTCAACCCCACCCCTGTAAAATGCTGTTCTAATGCAATGGTCGCAATTATCGCATCACAATGGGGGGATATGATATCAATAGGGGGATTAATGTGAACAATGTGATGAATTCATAACTTTGAAAGAATGGTAAATCCCATTTATCACATTACTCACAATACGGAGTGCGTTGTGATAATGGCCAGTATACAATTCCGTCTTGCAAATAATTTAAATTATTTATTTCAAGGAAAACTCGTAAATTCGCCATGAATATATTTATTTTAGATATCCTTTTTTATGACTTATAATGAACACGTGAACAAAATCAGTGACTGTATCAGTGATGCTCCCTACAAAAATAGTGAAATGGTGAAATTTTGTCCTGGATTTTACAAAAAAAAGCACTAAAAATTACGAAAAGGAAAAGAGCAAGCCTAACTATGTATGCACGTTGTAACTAGTTCTATATTGAATATCACGACTACACGTTGCGAATTTGCTAATATATTTACCATGGTGAAATTCAAAAATTGAATTTCACCATGTGGAAAACCAACACTCGACTTTATAATACACATACTTAGATTTTGAAATTGTGATGGATGTGTCCAATTCTCCTTGATGGTCCATTGACTCCTCCATTTTTATTAAAGGTGCGATTTTGGATGAGTGCCCTCTCGGGACAACTGTTTGTCTCGTCTACTTCGTCAATGGGTTCAAGTACACCATTATTCGACGTCATGCTATGCTCTAAGGATTCTATATTGTGCTTGGCTATACGAGTGAAAAGGCTTTCTTTACCCAAAACCCGTTCTTGCACTTTGACCACTTCTTTTAAAATCGCAAGTGCTTCATGTAACTTTCCTTGTTTCTGAATGGTCAATGCAATTCTGTTTTTAGTTTCAAGTGTGCAAGGACTTTCCCGCCCATAAACCCTTTCCTTCACCTCCAGAACCTCTTTGTACATTTCAAGAGCAGCGTCCAATTTTCCCATATGATTCAATGTTGAAGCGATATGATGTTTGGTCAAAATGGTTTCCGGATACTCTTTGCCCAAAATTTGCTCTTGCATTTCCAATACTTCTTTGTAGAGAGCAAGGGTTTCCACAAATTTTCCCTGTTCCGCCAATCTATGGGCCATACCATCCTTTGTTTTTAACTGAATGTAAATTTCGTTACTTGAGAAAATCTTGGTGTATGCATTTGGTTCATTGATTTTCAGACACCAAAAAAAATCTTGAATTTTGTCTTCTCCTTTTCGAAGAATAATCGAAAAAAGATGTTTGCTTTTAAGATGAGGAATCCGTATTGATTTCTAAACGAATTGAATAATTTAAAAATCCCACTTAAAATGTGTTTGGAACAGAAAATCAAATATCTTACAATTATTTCACTCTCCCCACAGGAAATTATATGTTCTTCAAGTAAGTGACTTAGTAGGGCGTCTGCTCCCGCTGGTTCAGCAATCAAATTAGCCAAAGTGGCCAAAACAATGTCATTGTGAAATTCCATATGAATTTTCAATTAATGAAATAGTGACTCTCTGGTAATTTAGATGGAATAGAATTAAAAACGAATAGCTAAATATTAAATAACATATTTTACTCTCTATTTAACGTGACGTCCGTGGATACTGAGCAACACAAAAATAATATTGATGTAAAATAGCATAATCTCATTCACCCAAAATGACGCACTGCCAGGAGGTTTCGGATTCGTAGTTGGAGATATAATCGGGCAGACGAAACTTTAATTCTTCATATACATACGAATTATTTAATCCTTTCCTATTAAAAACAATTTCTCTCCTAGGTCATGAATATATATGACCAAAATTTCAAATATTTTTAAATGAAGTATCCCATTTACTCCCAAATAGGTCTCTGATAATTTCATTTTTCAACTTTTATTTCATTTCAAAATCAAATTGATTTATTTTCATTCGCCTTGAAATGAACTGATCCTTAAATTAAATAGAAGCTTTTATTTCATTTGTAAAGATTTTACTTGTGATTTTATGCAGAATTTTTGAAAATAAGATGGTGGTTCCAACACATAATAGACTTATTGTTAGATGAATCATAATTGAGCTAAAAAGGTTGAGTTTTCAGTTTTCAGTCATCAAGATTTGGCGCAGTTAAACATTAGATGCATTTCTTTGGGTTTTCTTATATTCCATTTCCCCATTTTTGACTTCATTTCTGAAAAACTCATTAATTTTTAATTTCTTCTGGAAGGTGCAAATGAAATGAATGATTGCAACCCTGTATGACCGGAAAATCAGCAGCTGTGTACATAGATTGCACAATTCATTTTTTATCCATTGATACTTTGGTATATTGAGTACGCACAGCAAGCATCTGTTATTCTGGTTTGAGGTTTTGTTAAAATGCTATCTAAAATGATATTCGTTGTCCTCTATTCTAATTTGTAATATGAAGAACCGATATTGCACAATACTGCACAATGCACACATGGTGGTTAAGAGACATTCACTATTTAAATATTTGAATGAATCAATGGTGCAAAGTGTAAAAACCAGCAAAATAAGGTTCATCATCATCTCACAGATAGGAAAATAATTGTACTTGATATACATAAGTGCGGGGACCTCTTGTCGGTGGCGTAACTAGGGGCAAGTCACAAACGCAAAATGAAATTAACTCTGCACTGTAATTCAACGCGCTTTACATTTGGTATTTCAAAGTGTAATTTCACTGTCGTCCTGTGTAATGTTCTTTTTAATGTCCATAGATGTTTGCCGACCAATTTATTTTTGTTGGCTTGTATTAATTCTTGTTGTTTTAATAAAATTTTATAATAATTATTTTTAAATTTTGTTGTTTTATTTTCACTTATTGAATATGTAGTGGACAAAGGAAATAATTATAATAATGTGCACACATTTAATATTTAAATCGAGTTATTACACAGAGCTGTGTACAGAAAATACATCAAATCGCATCATAAAAATACATCGTAGAAATCATATCACTTCATCACACATCCTGTTACATACACCAAATCCCTTTACACGTACACAATTAATTCACTTAATAATGTAATCATACAATGTGTAAATTATTTTTTCTCCCAAAAACACTACTAAAGAAGCAACAATCAAACCAGAATAAATGACGAATATAGTGAGTAGGTTGGAATAGAAAATTCCACTTTTATCTTTTAATTTATGTATTGGATGGTGATGCACTGTTTCGTATTGCCTCACGTTGATTTTCAACTGTTGAATAGGCAGATTGCGTTGCCATTTCTCAAATAGCCAGAATATTCCGGACTGCATGAATGCTTGCATCCGATGGGAAAGTATACTCTGCAATCCCGATGAAGGTAAAACAATAAAATTGTGCCTTGCTTTGAACTCGTCTTTTCCCTGGACGAATAAATTCGTTTTAAAAATTCCAACGTTTTCTCGAAGTGATTCCAAAAAACTATTATAGTGGACAAAGGCTCGTCCTTCACAATTGGAATTCGTCAGCAGGTCCAACGCCCGAATCCAATAATCCACGTCGGTCACACTGTTGTTGCAGAATTTAACTCTTGGCAGACCGAAAAGAAAACTGACCAGTGGCTGCCCCTTGCCCACCTTTGAGCGACAACCGCCATCGTTTCTTAAGATGGGGCTCTTTGACCATTTCCATTCTGTTCGCTCACTGCCCACTAAGCTAAAGTAATCAAATATCTCGAAAGTTGCTTTGGAAAGATGTTCTGCATTCTTTCCTAACTTTTGCGAACCGCAAATAGGTACCGTGAGAGTCTGTGAACATGTTTTTATTTTTTTATCTAGAAAAAATTCTGTAGTCTCACATACGACAGCAAGAGCGTTGCAGAATTGGAAGAAAAAATGCTCTTCTACAAAATCGAATGCAGATATGAAAATGAAATCATTCAACTGTTTGAATTCTTTGTAGACGCCAACAATTTTCAAACCGGTGATTAAGTGACTGGTGATAACTCCCTTGTAGGCATTGCTGTAAATTACACCAAGCATAAGCCACATACCAAATATTACTGTTACAAAAACTCTGTGACGTGTCTTCAAAGAAGGGGCAACAGCCTGCTCCACTAATGCAGCCCAATAAATAAATTTGAGATGAAAACTTTTTTGCAGAAATAATTTTAGACTTCCTTCGTGCTGTGTGGTTAAAGTTTCTACGGAAGAAAATACAAGTACGGACACGATACACGTGCAAAGCAGCCAAGACCAACAAAATTTGTCATAGGGCTGAAAATACATTGACCAGGAAAATTTTCTCCCCACTCCGTCACAAGTTACAAAATTAAAAGACTCAACGTTCGTCAAAATGTAGATACCTTTCTTCATTTCTTCCAACGTTTTCTCCAAACTGTACTCCAACATCCAAAATTTCTGCCATTTCAATTCCTCCAAAAACGAACGTTTATTAGATTCCACAATCCATTCAAAGTTATCCATCAAAAATGTGTGCAGCATTAAAGTCCAATTGGGAATTCCCTGTTGCTTCAAAGTTTGGAATGGACTTATCCGATTTGCATTCACATAAGAAACCCTATCGGCTTTTGTATCGTTGACCCCAATTTCCCCAGTCATCGTATTACACACGTAGAGCTTTTTCTGTTTTTCCGAAATTTTACCAATCAATTGTAAAAGTTCCTTCACACCTTCTCCGAAATTCGAATCTACTCTGATAGTGTTCAAAACGTTTGTGTTACAACGCGTCACTATTAGGAAGCAGTTGTTACATTTCAAAAGAGCAGCAATGAATGTACAACTAAGCAAATTTTCATGCAACTCCCGTATTTGTCTGAGTTCCACCGGGAAATGAATTACTGGACTTGCGAGTGATTGCCAAAACTCATCAGACAGCCGACGTACAGAAATAATAATATGCAAATTTACATTTTCACGACAAATGGGATTCCATTCTTGGCGGCAATTCACTATAGGACCTGATTTATAAGAAAGAAGCACAAAGATTCGCGTGCTACAGAAACTCCACTTTTTCCACACAGAAATCGGTTGTGCAGATTGCAGCCAGTTGCGCGTTTCACAGGGTAATTTCGGCTCTCTTTCGAAAGCAGGGGAGTGAGTGTCGTAAAACCATGAAAACCCACAATCAGGAATTAAACCTAATAAATCATCAAAATCTTTTAGTTCTATTCTAGGAACAGATTTTACTGCTGCCTCGCGCTTCTTTGGTGACACAGGCGCTGTTGCTACCAAAAGAAAAAGCAGAGTGGACAACATTTTAACACGATTTCCTTGAATTGAAATGCAGGTAGACTGAAGCAGTAATTTTTTGAATGTGTGGTCCACAATTATTTCCCAAATTATTTATCGTTTTAAACTTTGTCGTAATCAAGTTCTACGAAGAATAGGAACATGGATATATGGACGAGGTAGTCTTTTATTACTAGCAAGAGAAATCAACCACTTTATAAAATTGTATTTAGGCTAAACATACACAACACTTACTATGAATAAATTTCATAAAAGTAAAACACTCAGAATTGCCATAAAGACGCCCCACCCACTTTATTCTTGGAATTTAAATTGCGAAAAATTCTAGCACAATGAGTAGATAAATTTCTAAGCGAAATCGACTTTTGCAAACTGATAGTGAGTCACTTTTGCATAACAAAATAATCCAAGTCTAAATTCAATTTTTATAGTTAAACATTTCGGAGCCCCCAGATAAACCATGTCCCATAAATTAGATTTGATAAGACTGTATATTAACTTGATTTCGCTTTAAAATTTAAAACTGTTATGCCATTTGGGAAAGAATTTGCTTAAAAAATAGGTTTTCTAAATTTCACAAACTTTGGTCGAAAGGTTTCGGTGCACTTTCAAAACTAATTTGATGAATCTAGTTTTGGAACTTGTGCCCTTCTGGTTTTCAGACAGTAAAATGTATCCAATCTCAAATATGATACGATATGATGGCCTACGGAAGAGGTAGAATATGTTTTTATAGTATTAAAAAGGGTGGATCAGTAAAACTTGATTGTCATCGTAAAAAATGTCTAATCGCCCTAGTTTTTTAGACCATAAATGTTGCTCCTTATAGCGAAGAAAATCAAACAAAGCTTCTAATCGAAGATGTTGACACTGGGTTGCAAATATAAATAATAAATTTGCCTTCCCCACTTTACGCTGTATTTATGTTGTTTTAAATCTAATCACACATGGGTTCAAGAGCTGCTCCGGTTAACCGACCGAATCACCGGTTACAGGTTTGGACAAGGAATTTCTGCGCTTGTTTATGTATTTACGCCAATTTCAACTAATGCAGTGAAATCTTTCACTTATTCATCTAAATTCCCACATTTTCAACAAAAGTGTTTCCAAATTCCAACCAGCATCAATTTAGAAATACGTTCCACAGTCCCTTTTATTTAGCACCTAAGATTTATACTATTAAATGAATTTTGAATAGACAATATGCTTGTACATGAATGTATTAGTCAAAATGAATGTTTCTAAAATTGTTGTTAGACGGCTTGTATCCCATGAGTTCGAATGTGTATTTTTAAATTGCTCGATTGTGTGAACCTCTTATCACAAGAATGACATTTGAAGGGCTTCACTCCGGTGTGAGTTAGAATGTGTCTGTCTAGATTTTGCTGCGAATAAAAAGTCTTGGCACAAGTAGAGCACAAGTACGGTTTTGCCCCCGTGTGGGTCTGAAGGTGGTGTTTTAAAGTGTGCGCTTGACTGAATGCTGCTGAGCAGGTTGGGCACCTAAACGGCTTCTCACCCGTGTGAATGCGATTGTGAGCTCTTAAAGAGCCAGCTTGTGTGAACGATTTGGAACAGGAGGTGCATTTGTAGGGTTTCTCCCCATTGTGGAGTCTACTGTGCAGTCTCAAACCGAATACCTTCGTGAAACACTTTCCACAAGTAGGGCACTGATGTGGGTCCACCCCCGTGTGATCACATTTGTGAATTTTTAAACTGGATACCCTTGAGAAACGCATTGAACAGGAAGGGCATTTGTGTGGCATCTCTCTCGTGTGGGTTAGTAAATGCATTTTCAAACCGACTGGTTGCGTGAAAGACTTTCCACAAGTAGGGCACTGGTGCGGATGCATCCCCGTGTGAGTCCGTTTGTGAACATTCAAACTGGATACCTGTGTGAAAGACTTGGAACAGGAAGGGCATTTGTGTGGCTTCTCCCCCGTCAGCATATGCGTCCTAAGATTGTGCATTGTGTAAAAAGATTTGCCACACAAATGACACATGAACGGTTTTTCTCCAGTGTGGATTCGAAGGTGGGTTTGGCATTGGTCCTTGGACCTGAAGCATTTCGTGCAGTGTGGACATGTGAATTTCTTTTCACCATTGACTCCAATTTCCATGGATATTTCTTTTTGTTTTTGACTGGAATCACCCGACGCAATCTCGGGGCCACTTATTGCAAGTCCATCTGCTGAACTAAAAACAATATATCCCTTTTTCATGCCTTTTATTTGTAAATTTTCATGAAATAATAATATTCATACCATAATAATCATTTCAATTATTAACTTTTTTAAATTATCATTACCCGTTCTGAAATTTTGTTTTACGGAATTTACGTTTGTGGTCCGGCGAAGACACAGTTCTTACGTTCCTTTTTGACCTGACCTTTACTGCTGCACAAATTAGATTTTCAACATTTTAACGTTAATCAAAACAAGTGCCCGCCTCGATTTATTTGCAAAATAGTTTAATTAAAATGAGGACAATAAAGAAAGGCATTCAAGCAAAAACTGTTTTAGTACGTACTGATTTTCGATATGAACTGTAACATTATATATACATATACGCGTGTAATTAAGGATAATTTATGTCTCACCAATTGCATCAGATAGAATGTTGGTCGTTTCATCTTGAGTCTTATTGGCACTCTCGGAACTTTGGGGTTCTTCCATCTCATCACCACACTTATTTTTCCTCAAAGCAGCTAACTTCACAATTTTGGGGTCTTTATTTTTCGATGGCAATCGACTGTAGCTTCGTAGAACAGGTTTAATATTCTCCAAAGAATAACAATCTAAACAAAAGAGTGAATTTTAGTCGGTGTAAATTATTAATGATAAATAATTCCCTTTGCAATCAGTATGAATTTTGGTCGTTTCACCTTCAGTCTTTTCTTGGTGTCCTTCCACTTCGTCGCCACCATCAATATCCCACACATCTTTCTTCCAAACAGCTGACTTCACGTTTTTTCTCACGGATGCTCTCGTTCTCTTTCGCGTAACACGCCCATTGGTAACTAAATATGATTTCATTAGAAAATGTTTTATAGTGGACAGAGAAGCTTGTACACGGAATAACCAAATTATGCCATTTTACTAGATATACTAATAACTCAACTTATTTATGTGTTATTTTTTGTATTTATTTAATTTAGTAAAAAATAATAAAGTTAAAGAACAAAGCGACAATAAGCAATACTGAAGCAAAATAAGAATACATCACATTCAAAATTTGGCGTTGACTTTACCCTCGACACTGGCTGACTTGCGGTGACCGTGATCATCGTTGGGAGACTCTAAGATTTTCGGTGTGTGCTTGACATCCTCCTCCCCCTCCCCAAGTTCTAGTTTGACATCTTCCTCCTCCCCAATTTCCGGTTTGACATCCTCCTCCGTTGACAACGATGCATCCTCTTCGTAATTGAAGTTGAATCCTTCGTGTGACCCGATTTGACCTTCGTCCTCCGCCGCTGTACTTCTCCAACTCGACCGAAAACACTTGTCGACATGCACCGTGGAAAATTCGGGGTTTCCGAAACTGTCCAGAATTTTGGATGCTGTGTAATTGTTTCCTAAGACGGAACAACACCGAACACAAAAAGCTAGTGACTTCTGTAAGGAGAATTTTTTGGGGATGTTGCTATCCCAGAAATTATTCGAAGATATTCCATACACAAAGGATAATGCGTCAATGATAGAGACAGTGACCCCGTCTTCGTAACCTTGGATCGAACATTCACCTCCGTTTTCGAGTTCTAAACTGCATTTACACAGGCCACACTCTTCTACTTCGACTGTCGACATTATTCTTAAATCATTACATATTTTCATTTCTAAACACTGATAAGCTTTTAATTTGATTGTGTGGTCAGAGTAAGTCTAAATTTTTCAGTATTTATTGGACAAGCGAGTTTTTGGCTATTTTTTTGACTATTTGACTGTCGAAAAACTGGATATACGAACTACGAAACTACGATACGACGAGATACGAATACGAGGACACGGACAAGAACGACACTGACGACTGACGACACACCAACACGAGATGAGATTTCTTCTATTTCACATTTTTTAAGTTCAAATCACATATGGGCCCGCGTCTCACTAACCCCGATTCTTAAATCATTCGTATCATCGAATTCTCCATGATGTACCTATTTAGTGACGGGTTGACGGAGAATCCAACCTGGCAACTTTGAGGTTGAAATTCGTTGGTATATGTGACCGTGATTTCACGACAGTTATCTATAGATAACTCAGGGTATACGGTTACATTGCGTGAAATCACGCCTATCTATAGATAAATGTTAACTATAGTTAAAATTTATACCTAGGATAAATAAGATGGTTACCACTTTAACTATTATAATTAATGCTGCCGTGAAATCGGTTTACCATTGATTGGTAAGATGGTAACTACTGGTTAACAGCTTGATTTCACAACAATCAATCATCAATTTAGCCATTCAATAGATAACAGTGTCGTGAAATCAAGGTCTAAGGGGGGCCTACCTACTTTCAAGGGATTTTTGAATTTTGAAGAAAAAAGAATACCCACACACCAAATTTTTTTTGTTAAAAAACATTTCCAACTATCTCATGTTCTTGAGTAAAAATAATAGAGGATTTTAACCTGTCGAATTTCCCCAGGGCTGTTTGAAACAGTCATGTTCACCTATCTCCCCAATGTTATAAAAAAAAATTGATGGTTCTGGAGGTCACAGGTCGAATTTTTGGTAAAGGGTCAACTACATTAAACTTGTGTAGAATTTCACGGGCTATCTAGGATTTAGGATGTAAATAAAGCCATATGCGATACGGTCATTTGTAGTGTAAATCATTGTACAAATCGTCTTTAAAAAGAAATAAAATTAAAACAGCCAATCGTCACAACATTAAAGGAAAAGATAATAGTATTTATTATTGGTTTTTGAAAAAAGTAATTCTGTATACAAGGTGTACATCTTCTCTCGGGTGGCTGTATTTAAGCGATTTAAATGTATACTACGTAATTAATGGTGGATGTTTTCTCATTTCTTTGTGTATAAATACAAATAGTAATTTAATTGAGATCCGCTGGCTCTACCTGAATCAGAATATAATTTTGATGATGTTGAGTGATTTAATTGATAATCCACTAAAGCCAACTAATCAGTAAACTTGTATCTCTCCTCGTTTATTTCATCTTCTTCTAGTTTAGTTGAATTTGCCAGAAAAATGAGAATTTTAGTTGAGGTCTTTGTCTTCTAAGTACTTGTATTCGAACACGAACCCGTCTTTCTTCCTCTGACTCCATTTGTCAATGTCAAAGTAAATATAGGTTCCCTGGAACAGAAAACAGATTCATAAATTCCACACGCCATGCCATGTTATGTGACTTTCTTACTTGCTCGCACTCCTCGTTGATAAATCTTGGTTCCTCGTGTCGTTGGAACCACGTCATATATTTGGTATGGAACCTCCAACTTTGCAGTTTCAGAGCTTTGGCTGCCATGAATTGGGCTTTCATTCCCTCAGAGTAATAAAAGATGAAAAATAGCGTCTCTAACGATTGTTTCTGGAAAAACTCGAATGTACCCGAATGTTGAAGGGGACACTAGAAACACACAAAGAAAATCATTAGTTTTTCGTTCGCGTTAAATTTGCCGCATCATCACTAAAATCTATTTACGTTTATTTGCGAATTCAAATTCCGAGTAGCTGTAATTGGGAATCTTACTTGAGGGTAGTAATCAGGTATAGGACAAGGATTTCTTGGTAGAACTTGTCTTATCCGCTCGGAGTCTGCAGGTACAGGCATATGACTATGGGCTGCCTCTAATATCTGTAATTGGTATTGCTGTTCCCTTTGGAGGGGAACTTGACCCAATGGGACGTAACTCAATAGTGGTGGGATGTGCACTTCCATGGTTTCCTTCTCCACCTCATCTGCGAACAAATATCAATCGCACATTTAACATTGCCTACGAAATCCGAATAAAAACAGCATAAATGGAAAACGAAGGTTGATGTTGCAGCAATTCCCTTTGTAAAATCCTGTACTTTACGAAGAGCTAATTTTACTCTACGAATTTACGTATATAATAATACATGTAGTAAGGAAATGTGATAAATACGTAGTCACAAAAATAGACAGGATCGTCTTCGAGATTTCTGGTTCATGTTACAGAATCAGACAAGAAGAGGGAGACACAAAAATCAAAAGCATGTATGAAAACTGAAAACGGAACACCGACATGTAACAAAGTCAAAGATAATTCACGGGAGTCGTTTTTACAGAAAACGTTGAAGGAGACAAATTGATTGCTAAACGCAAAGCGTCATATTTACCTGGCAATAGAACAAAACAACGACAATCCGCGTGTATATACGATTAATATTTGTGTTTTTTGTAAATAATTAGTTTATAAGATTTAGTGTCACAGTGACACTCCCACGGAAAAACAAACATTGACTAACGTCTAGAAAGGGTCAGAAGAATTGTTGTTTTAGACAAGTGAAGAAACTACAATTCATAGATTAACCAAACCTAACTAAGTCAAATTATAATTAAGTGAGACAGCAAAGTAAAAGAGTATTGTAGAATAGAGTAGGGACCGGAGAAATAATTATAATTGACACAAGTCAACGAGTGAAAAGGAAAACTGTCGAGCCCAGGTATGCTAGCTGTAATAGTAGCTCGTCAACGTTGAAAATAGTGCCATCGGCGACCCAATGGCCCAATAGTTCTGGAAGCAATCGACTCACCTTCATGGTACATCAAGTCATTCATCAGCATTTGTTCTTGTTCCAGTCCGATGTAATCCGACATATTTGACGCCTGTGATGTGTCCTGCCCCCAACTCTGAATAATTTAAAGGAAGATTTCATTACATATTTGTGGTATCTCGAATGCCGATTATACAAATTCATTCAAATATTATCATTACAAGCAAACTATGAGATTAAAGTAAAAAACAGTTTAAACTCCATGTGTAAAACTAAAGATAATTTCCTTAGCAAAGGTTTTGGTTATTTTTAGTGCACATAAATTATCAAGCAAGATAGTCGGAAGTGCACTCGGATTAGAGATTAAATACTCCAATTAAAATACAATTTAACGGATTGTATGCATTTTAGAGAATAAACTATACAAAACATGTACTATAATTTTGTAAATGTGTGCATAAAAATACTATACGCATGGTTAAACAGTATTTGGCGAAAGATCACTTATTTAAATATCAAAAATACTTATTTCATAATATATAAACTGGTTATGTAAATTATGGGAACAAAAAATTTACATTTCCATGTGGACTCGTAGACGCTTGTGGTAATTGTTGTTGCTGAGACAAAATGCTGGAATTATTATCACTAGAGATATGAGGATCACCGCCAAGAAGGGCTGCACTGTTACGAGCAGTACTCAAGAGTGTACTTGAAATAGGCCCTGTACTAATTCCCAAATCGCCACTTGCATTAGTAAAACCAGGGGGTCCACCCATCACATGTTGATTATAACATGTATTGACAACACCACCAAATGATGGCGATAAGAATGACGTTGAGGACATAGAGAGATTCGGGTTCAAATTGTCTGAGAAACAGGGCAAATTTGACGTGGCCAAAGCCCCAAGCGTCTGGGCTAAAAGTTGTTGATGTTCGAAGACTGATGTTGCCATTAAAGGTTCATGGTACGGCTGTTGCTGGTGAAGATGATGATCACTACTGGCCAGTGAACATGATGAAAAAGTCAAGGAATGACTACTACCCTCCTGTGGCAAAGGCGGAGATGGAGAAACAAGTCGATTTTCCATAACGGCATTCAGCAAATCGGAATTTGAATTTATTACGGACGCTGACAGTTCTGCTAACGAGGCCATCGTCCTTGTTGTTGGTGTGGACGAAGACATGGTATTAGACACCGGTATTTCCGATGGCGTAGGGGATGTGGGGTCCATAGAATTCAACGTCGTGTGCTCGTATTGCTGATTATGAGGACTAAGACTAAAGCTGCTACTAAGCTGTAGTTGTTCGTCCATAGTATTCTCACTTTCATTAGAATTGTTGATTCCAGAAGCTATCGTGTCTTCTGACGGACCTGCGTCACAAAATAAATAAAAAAGTAAATTCTCTAGCCATGGCTTTCACCCATGTTATCATTAGATATTTACTTGCCTTTCTATCCTATTTCTAAATTACCTTTCTGTTATGCTTCCACGTTTCACATAAATCAAAAAAGGAACTATAAAAACTTTTTTAATTATTTTACATTACAATGCTAAGTGTTTCGAAAGCCCCTTTACGAAAAGAACGAACATTTTATATAACTTATTTAATCAGAATGTTAATTTGGCAAAATAAGTGCCCTAAATTAGGAAGAGGACTTTGAAAGTCCGATACTTTATACTATAACAAAACGATAAAAATTTATGTAGAAATAATTATTGCTAGTACACAAAACTAGATAGATAAATGATATAACTTAAAATGGAATATTAAATGGTATAATCACAATATAATAATACAAAGAATGATTGTGCCCAACGTATCTTTGGTAGTATCTTTCCTCATTCACTGATTCTGAATAACTGTGCTCTTACAGTTCTAATGCAATTACATTGTTTTTAATTGTTTGCATTGTTGGTAAATAAATGGAGACAATGGAATTAAAAAGTAAATACAATATAAAGAAAATATTTATAAAATCTTACATGTAGTAATGTTCACGTTGTTGACAGAATTCTCAGAATTGGCGTAGCTGTGAGTGTTGGTAGGGGATGAATAGAGCGAAGAAAGGGATGAGACCTGATTACTGAACTCAGAGGTCGAAGGGGAGTCATTCGGAACTTTCGGAAGCGACTCTATCATTCGTTTAATCCAAGGATTTGGACTCTTGCGGTTTTCTAACATAGCCACTGGACTTACAGTCACAACCTGAAAAGAGGGTTTTATAATAAAAAAAATCCTTGTGTAGCTTTTCAACCGCCACCAAAACCAAATCGGCGGAGTGGGGTGTCTCAGGGTGCGTTTATACCCCCATCTGGCGATGAGCCAATGCTGTAGTATCCCCTTAAATTTTACGGATATAGTATACCCCTTATAACATTGGGATCCCACCCCCCAATGTTTTAGTGAGCTGTCCCGGCACTTACTTTGGAGGAATCATCGGGAGATTTCCCTTCTTTTTCCGGGCCACTGCTGCCGTCACTGGAATGGATAGGGGAAGTGTTCCCTGGAGTGGACGTTGGTGTGTCTACCAAATCACCCTCCCCGATCGCTGATGGAGCTGAACTTCCGGTCGCTTGTTGTTGTACAAGTCCATCATCAAACTATTCCAAAGGTACATACAATTAGTACGGTTTCATTAAAGTACATATTATAACAGAAAAGGCGTACAAACGAACTTTAAGGAACAATTTAAAAATAGGGCAATTCCAAATTGCAATTGAAGGAGGCCTGGAACTGAAATGTCTAAAATCTGCAACTACTGATGAAGAATTAAAATAAAGTTGTGACATGAGTAGACCCGGTTATAAACACACATGGGTGTTTTGACCAGCGCTCCCACTCTTTCGTTTCTTATTTTTAGTGCTTAGGCTCGCGCTCCCACTATTTGATATTTTGCTCAGAGCGCCCCCGCTCGTGCTCTTTCTTTTTTTATGTAGGGCGCTCGCACTCCCACTCTTTCAAATTTTATTAGGGCGCTTGCGCTCCCGCTCTTTAATTTTTTTGGTGGCGCTTCCGAAAAAGAGTGGCGCTCCCAAAACGCCCAAGTGTGGTTATAAAGTCTTTGTGCAATACGTGAAGTGTAGTTATATGAAAAGTAGAACTTATCAATGCACAATGTTGCCAAGTTCACGCTTTACGGCGCACCACTTACTAGTTTTTATCATTCATAGCAAGAAAGAATGAAAACAAACAAACAAATGTGGTAATGCTTTCGTACATCGTTTAGGTTATCACCAGTTGAAACAAATACGCATTTGAAAAATTTGAATGTGCACAATAATAATTGGGGGAAAGTTAATGTGAAACAAACCTCTTTCAATCCTTCAATATCATCATACAGAAACTCATTCTCTTCAAATTCCGGCTCTTGATTAGACTCCAGATAGTATTCTAAGTCATCTTTGATTTTTTTGACTTGACTCAGGAATTTTCTTGGCTGCAACAGTCCATCGGCCGTCCTCAGCTGTTCCACCCAAAATCCAAACAATACAAACTATAAGCTTTCGTCTGTATCAATTTCGATTTCGACAAATCACCAAAAGGTGATTACAAAATTATTTTCAAAATCAAACCAAGAATTTAATTCCATGAACTTAGTAACGAATTCAATTGACAGCTATCTACAAATTAAAACGTATCTCAAATTTGATAAGTACCATGTTGATTTCAACCGAGAGATTGTCCAACATTCGTAAGAGAGTTTCTAATTTGGCTAAATGAAATCTGTGCCTTTCCATGTAAGTCTTCAATTCATCAAAACGGTCTTGCTTATCCTTGTCCAATCTCCTTTTCTTGGCGGCCAACAGCGATTCGATTTCGCACTCGAATTGATCTAATTGTATTTGCATCTGACCTATTGTTGCGACTAACCAATTATTTAACTCGTCCAGTTCTTTTGTCATTGGATCAAGTTTTTGGGCAGCTCCAAGACCTTCTTTAGAATAGGTTTTCGTTTTGGTCTCTCGTTCCACAACTTTAAACCGTTGCATTTGCTACATTCGTAAAATATAACTATATTATTCTTTTGGATGATTAAATTCACTAAAAAAACTAAAGGTCAGTGTAAAGCAGTGGTTGCACGCGTAGAGAGACTAAATGCTGCAAGCCTAACCTATCCATGTTATATACACAAAGAGACACTGAATGCTGCCAAGTATTTATACATGGATAGGTTAGGTTAGTTTTTAAAAGGTTGCCCGCGGTGCAACCATTTGTTTACATTGACCAAACTAAAATTTACTTACTGTCTCTATAAGTTTTCTTGTATCCACGAGGGTGGTTTTATCCTTAATGTCTGGGGAGAGGATCCAGAACTTGATTTGATCTCGTAGTCGTTGCAACTTTTTGATCTCCTTTTTGAGCTCAGCCTCGTTCTTCTCTTTTTGACTTGTATTGGACGCATTTTGAACTTTTTGCCAAATGTCTTCAAATGTCTCCATCCCTTCGGACACTTTCTTCAGGCAACGATCGATCTCACCTGCCAACGTATACAAACCCTTATGTCGTAATTCAAATACATAATGATCAAACGTTTTTCTTCTCTGTTCCACCAACAACGCTTTTTCTTCCATTTCAGCTTCATTCCTTTCTTCTTCTGGATCCAAATCCAAAACATCTTTACTGCTCTTCTTACCACCCTTCATTTTAGATTTAGGCATCTCCCACATTCAAAATTAGCCAAATTAGCAATTAAAACGAAATTAAACACAAAGTTGTTATAAGTAGTGGACTGCAACGACTGCAACGACAAATATACTGATTACAAGTTCACTTGCACTTATTAACACTTAAAATGTTGACTTTAACTTTGGTCGTTTTATTGATGTCACTTGTTTTAAAATTACAGTTTTCCAATTCCACTGTACGCACAATGTTGTGTCAAGTTGCACGTTTGTTTGTTGTTATTTTTCGGCGCACGAGCAGCCAGTCAATCAACTTGAATTCTGTTCACTGCTCAACACAGTCAGCGGGATTTAGTCACACTGTTCCGAGTTACTACAAATAATTACCATGCGAGACATCAGGGAGGGTAATATTATCTAATATATATCAGGATAGAATATCTATTAGTGTTGGTGCCCGCTTCTATGCGACTCTATTATATTTCGTATATCTGCATATATATGATGCCATATATGATCTGCGCTATAAAAAAACAATTAATATTAAAGTTGACGGTTTATTGGTACTCGTAAATATGATAAAAGCCTTTGTCTCAGTATTTCAATAGCAAACTATTATTTTATCAGGAGATAATACTGAGAAACATTAGAACATGCAAGACAATTTGTCAAGGTCTAATGTTTCTCAGTATTCTCCTGATAAAAATAACAACTTGTTATTGAAATATCGAGTACCAATTCACCGTCAACTTACAATTCTTTCCGGGTTGGATTTCGCTGAACTATTAAATAATAGTTTTTATTATTATGTATTCGGTGTAAAGAAAGGCAAGTAGAAATAAGAGAACACATTCACATGAGGGTAACAGCCCTAGGTTACAATATAGTAAACTATTTAAAGTCTATTTAACTACTAGGTTACACGCTTAGAGCAAATTGAACAAATAAAAATGTATGCAATTTGTGCAAAAGGCGAATGGTAACTCTAGGCTCGGCCCAATGAAGCAAAAATTGCTTACGACATCATTCATTTAAATATAAAAGATTATAATAACCTAGGCGTAAGTTAAAATAAAGTAAAAATGTATTGGTTGGAAGTTTAAATGAAAATATAGCATCAAGCAACAATTAATGTACTTATCGATGCAATAATTGTCTCTAAGGACGGACGTTCTGATTTCTCTATAGTAAATAATTGAAATTTTATATTTCAACTGATGATGCAATGATTTTTCATTTATGTAATTATCCAAATACGTGGATTATATAATGTGTGCAATGTCACTGGGCCGCGACGATCCGACTCTACATTACGGTGCTGTCATTTATTTAGAAAAAGCATGCATTCATATAAGGGGAGCACAACCGAGGTTTAAACAATCGGTCGTAGCATCGCGTAGATTCACATAAAAGCAATTACACGCTCGCACAAAATTAGTACGTCAGCGTTACGATTAGTGTGATTCATCGATTAGGTATTGCTCGCATTATAATAGTAAATGATACAGTTGTACAAGACTAGATGCAAAATATTCTCACGAGCCATGAGACACAACTCTGCATTGTGATTGTGACTGTGCAAGTGGACTGCTAAACTTTATTTTTATCGTGAATCTTAATCTTGTTTACTAACTACACGTATTCACACTTACAAAACTTACAATAGAATAATATGGCATGGATCGCATGGCTCATTGCATTTTTACATCTTAGAATAACACCAATAATAATGAACAATGAATATTTTGGATGGATGTACAACCAGGGTTCGCTAAATAGCAAAAAAGCAGAGGAGATTTAGGATTTTTTTTGCTTTATTGATGCTTTTTTGGTTTTTGGGGTGCACCATTCCATACTTCAAATATTGCTTCTAAATTCCCTAAATGCACACACCACAGTGCTATTTGTCAATGTACAGGGTATCCATTAAATAACGGAAAATGAAAATTGTAACGAGTAACGGGTAACGATAACTGGACCAATGGCATATAATGGTGACGTGCTGTAATATGCGATGCAGGATCAAACTGTGATGTGTGTCATGTCATATTTAAATCATAGCTCGTTGTCACTTTATGCATCTCACATATCTGTGTGTGCGTTTGTAACTTTTCCACGAAATTTATAAATAAACAAAATAAATACCAATTGTTAATTGGAGTTTAACACAAACACTTAATTTACGCGATAAAAGGATATTTTGGGCACTAACAGGGCCAGATTTCATTCAACCAAATCTTGGGTGGTAAATCCTTTAAAGCTGAGAATATCCCCTAAATGAGTTGGAAAATAATCAAGTGATGCGATTAGTAACTTCGTTGTGAGTTGCTCATTAATAATGCGTAATGATAACGCAACTGTACTGTAACTAGCCATCACTGCTTTAAGTTTCGCAGTCTCGATCTACAAAATTTAATTATTCCGAAATTATTATTAAACAAAAAATTACGACAAAAGTTCGACCAACATCATTAAATCTGCAATCAGAAGCAGCGAGCTTTGCATACAATCCAGCGGCGCAGGAGGTTACACGTAGTTTCAGATAGAGTCGATTAACAATTTCCTCGGACATTTTTAGCCAAATTTACACGAAAAATTCAATTAAAAATTGCCATAAAAATCGAAACGAAGTGTCAGCTTCTGTCATATAGTTAGTCTTACAGGTGATTGTGTGTGGTGCAATTTGTTTAAGACTAACAAAGGTACTACAAATAAAACAATCTCAGTATTGTAAAAACTTTAATATTTAACACAATTTTTATCACGTTAAGGGGGGATCTTTTATTACGTCATCAAAAAAAGGCGATTTTGGGATCTTTGGATCGCCCCTACCCTCGAAAATGACGTCATAAAAGAGTTTTTACGAATTACGCATATTTATTACTAATGCATGTTAAATTCGTAAAAATTGCCACAAAAATTAATCTCAATAGCATGCATTCACTAACACAAATATCTGCATTCAATCATTAAGGCACTAAATGTCATTTATTCAATATTTTTGGATTTTTTTACGATTTTCCTCAAAAAAAGCTGTAAAATTGAGTAATAATAATTGTGTGCTAATAATGTGTTACCCAATTGACAAACAAACCAGGTAAAAATTGCAATATGTAGAATACCCAAGATAGTTTCTACCTTTACCTGGACCCGGAGTGGGGTAAGGGTTTAAAACAGAATATGAGAATAAAATATGAACAAATCTAATGTTTCAATACTTAATTTTATTGCAGACAGAATTCGTCAGTGGTCCTGTCTGCATATATTATCACAGATAAGAAATTTTTACTTTCAAAAATCTGTTTTCATTTTTATATTCGTATACGTTATTCACTATTAGTGCCCGATTCGCAGTTAATACTAAAGATTATTGTAACATCAAGAAACTTAATATAATAAATGAAAAATACCATTTCACCTCCTACTGCGATCATTTACAAGAGATTATTAATTTATTACACTTAAATTCAAGGTGAGAAAATGCAAACAAATTAAACCCAGTAATTAAAATCTGTCGCTATTGTTATTGTTCAGTTCGCATGTTTCATTATGGACCATGATCATTGCATACCACCGTTTCATAAGAAGGGGGAGGTTGCTCGTAGTAGCTTTCAAAATTGTGATCAATTCCTTGGTGACTGCCCCCCGCCGGCATCTGATCGATTACTATGGGGCAGCTCGGTGATTGCGTAACTTCGGATGTCCTCTGGAAGTTGCACAAGCAGTAGCAGCAGCACCAAGCACCGATGCAACATATAATGATTATAATAATTCCTACTACGAGTAATCCAGTTGACACCGAATCAATTGAATCGTTATAATTGGCCGTGTAGTTGTCACCCGGATGCGGATACACGTAGCAGAACTCGGCTTGGCTGAAACCATTTCCACTGCTAGCATCTCGGAATGCCTCGTATTGGAAACTTGCGAAGTATATAGAATATACCTGCGAATTACTGTTCTGATAGCTCTCAAGGTACAATCGGGATATCTGGGTCGTGCACTGATATGAATATCCAAGGAGAACGTCGAAATCATACATTCCCGTCTGGCTTTGGTTTACGGTCTGCCAGGCATCGCGCGAATCAAGAAATTGCCCAAGCGGGTAAGACACGTTCACCTCACTGATCCAGTAAGAATAATTATTATTTTCAAATGTCAGTGTTAACGAATTCCAGCCGATGTCATCATCAGCCCAGAATAAGTCCACAGGCCAGCTGAGAGTAATTTCTGCTTTTCTGTCGTTATTCAAATTTGAACATTTGCCAGAAGCTGTCGCCGAGGAAGGAATTTCCAAAGATGCATACGTTGTTTGGCCATTATAATTGGCGTATTCTAATTGCAGTCCGAGTATCGAGTATAATTTCACACAATCAACATTTTCACTCGTAACTTTCCAATCGCCGATATTGCGTGGCCATTTATTTTCCTTTTCGGAAAAATCGATTAATTTAATATTTGCTTTATTCGATTTTACAAATGCCAAGTTCACAAGAGAAATTATTGTGATAAGAAATATTGTCAACGAAAATAACATTTTCAATTCCTTTTTCGCTTGTACAAACGATTTTACAATTATAATAAAACGAAGTAAATGTGCAATTTTATTTGATGACCATATTCTTGTGGTGGATAAATGGCATTGGCACCTGTATTTGTAGTTCGAGGTAGGTGGGATCAGTTACGGTGCAAACATCATCGGACAGTTTAGATTTCGTTAATCTCACAGATTTAACTAATGTCAATGGGGATTAATTGTTATCTTTGTACGTT
>JABASC010000730.1:0-32838 GCA_019776185.1 Plutomurus gul | reverse complement strand
GGTAGGAGTGGTATTACGAGCTCCCTAATATGCTCTGTTCTTTTTTGAAAGCCATCCCGAGTAAGTCAGAGTTTTGTGTTGACGTCGGGCGTTTGTAGCGAAAGCTTTTCTTCTGTGCTTTTCCGTTCCTTTGGCTCTGCTTATGCTTTTGCCTCCTCCTTTGCCCTGCCGTCAAAGAGAATCCAGTTGAGTCGATTCCACTGACTGTAACTGAGTGAGTCAGTAGACACACACACACACAGAGAGAGAGAGAGAGAGAGAGAGCACACAGAGAGCACACAGAGAGTCAGCGGATATATTATTCTGTATCGGGAATTCAAACTCGAGGTTTTAACCTAATGAAGCGCATTGTAGTTTCCTAACAACTCCGGATGTTGGTTCACATTATTATTATTATGATCCGGACTCGGCTCTCCTACTACTTCTCCTATTCTGCGTAGTAGTAGTTCGCTTTAGCTTTTCTTTCCTCCTCTCTCTCTCTCTCACTCTCTCTCTCTCTCTGTCTGTCTGTCTGTGTGTCTATGGTTTAGACTGCACGGAGCGGAGGTGGTGCGGAGGAGACCATTGAAATGGCCACATACACAACACACCACAACAGTCTAAATATTCTCTATGAAAATTTATGGAGATGTGCTTGTAATGGAGATAGTTCCGATTTGAGAATTTTCTTTGTGTCTACTTAGCGTGCACTAATGCAGTAGGCAGTACGGGTACATAATACGTATGTGGAAAACCTCTTTTTGTACAGAGTTTCCCTTTGCCCGAGTCTGGCATCACCTCCAATTCCACTAACTGCATAACAGTCAGCACCCCCAACACCATCGGAAACCACAGCACATAATACATATACTAATACAGCAACTGCTCGGCTGCATGCACCCACATCTGCACACTTCCGTCCAAGCAACTTCTCTTAACATGTGATAGTGCGAGCTGTGAAATTCATAGGGCCATTTTATGTTTATGGTTCCTGTGTGAGCGTCTTCCTCCCACACGCGTCCACGTGCACTCATCTCTTTACGAAACGGAAATGTGATGGCTATCCAAAAATATTCTGACGGCCACATTAAAATATGGCACAGCACAGGAAAACGAAAGAAGCTTCTCTCTAACCAAAACGGTCCATTTTTTTCTGATCAATTTCCAGTGAAAGTTCTGTCGACGTGTGTTGTCGCAGCAGCCTTATATTAACTGTAGGTACAAGAGCACACCGAGTTTGTTCGCGGTGGTTACTTATTGTTACCTTGTATAATTGACTCGGGCAAGTTTTCATTCGATAGGAATGTACGTGCGGGTGTGTGGTGGCTGTAGTACTCCTTTGGACACATTGACCCGTGTCACATGACCACATACACGTTCCAATACAGACGCATTGAAAGAGAGAGACTTTTCTTCAGAAATATTGCTGACTGTAGCTATATGTATTATATATGTATATAGACTCAGGGTAATATTAAACAGTACCCGGATCTGTAGGTGTACACTTTCCTATAATATATCTATCTGCTGGTGTGAGCAAAGTGGAGGCTCTCTCCGTGTGAGAATGTGTGTGTGTGTGTACCCCCTTTCACGATTTCCTTGCATTGGGTAGTGTTGAGCTTTAGCGTTCCGCTGCCTTCAGATGATTGAGTTGAAACGTGATGCGAATTCGTAGGTGGAAGTGTTGAAATCCATGAATCACACTCAGCGTAGCGTTTGGCTGTGTGTGTGTGTGTGTGTGCCTACTGACTGCGTCCTCTTCTCGTCTGCCGTGTTCTTTTATTCTCCGAGTCAACTCCAAAGTCGCTTGTTCACAAGGCCAACTGAATTTCTGTGCTGCACTCAAGTCTACCTTCACTGTAGTCACAATAGTGTAGACAAGAGCCTGAATGGATACAAGTGAGCCACAGAACTCATCAGCTCAACTCTTAGTGGTCATCATCATCACCATCAGCATCATTGTCGCCCATTGCATCACGTATTAAGTCATTGCACATCCCACCGTCCATCCATCTAACCATCCCTTCTTCAACCTCAAGTCCCAATCCCACAATCAACTGCCAACGGTTTAACTTTCCGATATTATAAGCTCCCTCTCTCCCTCTCTCTCTCACACACACTTTCATTCACTTTCTCGATCCCCAATTCTTTTCAGCTTGATTCTCTAAACCTCACTAATCTTACAAAAATCCACTCTTATTTATTTTGAAAATCTATCCTTTGCTGTGTCACAAGTTCCCTGGCTCTGCGACTTATCAAGTCATCCCAAGTAAATCCACAGTAGGCACTTCATTTTACTGTTTCACAAAGGAAAGCCAACTCGTGGATTGTCTCCATATAAATAGATCCATTTGATTTGTTCATATCCTCAATCGCACATATTTAAAGCTTTCTCTCTTTTCACATCTGTCTTGAAATATTTCTACAGAAAGGAAGATTGAAACTCGCTTTATTTATTTAAAATACACTAAATATATTGGTATTCTTGTCACTTTTGTTGTGTTGCATTAGATTACTACATTTTGTACATACGAAAACACGGATTTTGTTTGTGTACTTTTTTACATTCAACGTTATGTAATGTTGTGCAAGTATTGGATGCAATGTAGAGAGAAGACTAGAATGGTAGGTCAAGCATGGAATTGGAATTCGACCAGTGCTGCAAAAATAATGACGGGCGTCTAATTTTCGGGAATAGAATAGTGAGTGAGTCAGTGAGTGTGACTTGGACAAAGGAAGCACTTTGTTGGCGAATAGAAAAGTGTGCAACGTGAAGACAGGCATTTTAGATTGAGGACAACAATTTCCCCCCGTCTGCTGAATAAATAATTGAACAAATTCAAAGTCACCGATTTCGGTGGGCGCTCTCTCCACCTAATTCTCTGTGTGTCGGCTCTAACGACGTTTGTCTGCTTCTTAGTGATGCAGTACAGGTGGCTAAGGGCAGACAGCTGCTCCACGCCTGGCTAGGTGCTCTAATGAGTAAAGAGGTCAGTGAAAATTTCCCTGTGACTGGCACGTGGAATAAATATCCAACAGTATTTAGGGACGATTTAAAATTCCTAAAGCCGAATCCAGTACAATGCCAAAATTTGAAAGGGGGAGAAAGTCAGAATTTATTCGACTAACAAAAGTACCGAAATTCGATGGTTTTGTACAAGTGACTGCCTAATAGGTAGAGTATTACAAGAGGTCAGTGAGAACGAACATTTTCCAACGCAATACATGCACAGGACATAGTAGTCGGTTCATAGTCAGTAAATGGTAAGTGAAAGAGGTCACTCAATACTAATACTCGTACATTGTGTATGAAAGTACTTGTGATGTTGCAATGTGCTTTGCTAGCACTGGGATGGTGCCAAATGAAGTCCAAGTGAAGTATTTCCTTTGTATATGAATTTATAAATCCTTCCGGTTGGCCTCTCATTGAGGATTACTACCCAGACAATCTAAAACGGATTAAAAACTCATTTCGAATAATCTATGAAGGCACATGCACACTGTGCGCGCTTCAATTACCACATAAACAGTCTCACTAACCCACGTCACCAGCACACAAGTTACCACACAAATAGGTACCTAAAATACATTGCTATCGATATAAATACGTACAGTGTGGAGGCTGTACTTACAACTCTATCTGAATTTCATATCACTTAAATGTTGGACTCACTCTGTATACGTACAGATACATATACGTACTTTTTGTTCAAATGGTGTATTGTGAATTTGATTTTTTTGCATCGCTTCTATCGGAGCTGCAAAAAATTTTAAATGTTGAATTTTTAAGAGTGTAAGTATCTTTACATATATTGAATAGTAAAAGCAAGTGTCTTTTGCAATTAATATGTGTACTTAATGCCCGGGTAAAATATTTAGGGTTGTATGTAGCATGCAACTAGTGAAAGAAACAAAGAAAGTTTGGGAGCGTGCAAGGTGTTCAGTCAGAGTATACACAGAGTGTAGGATGTTGGCAGTGTGTATCGTTCGGGTGAGAAAGCAGAGTACCTGTATGCACGAGTGGTGGAACAAGAGAGACGGAGGAGTTGCAGGAGGGTAGTTTCGTGTTTGTGAAGCTTATGAGTCGGTGGGACAGAAGCACCGGAGAGGCGAGAAGACAAGAGGAGCTGCGTTGGAGATTGGAGAAAGTTTTTAAAGGATTAGAATAAAAGGTTTCACTTGTATTGAGGCGATTCAGATTGAAGTGATGAGATCATATCGCATTTATATCAAAGTATACTGTAGCCATGCAGAGGCTGAGAGACACGTTGAAATGGTGGAGAGCGGCTGGATGTAAATGTTGGTGCAACTGTTCAAGTCAACGAATACAAATACAACACCAGTACTGACTGTCTGTACGAAGAGCCAGAGAGAGAGAGAGAAAGAGAAAGCCCCGTCAGGATCTGTAGTCTGTCTACAATGTCGTTGCTGCCGTCTGTTTTGTTCTGTTGGCTGTAGTCTTATTGTTAGGGAAAAGCTGGAGGTCATAAAAGAAAATATATACATAAAGGATCATATTTTAGGTTTCATATGTAAAGGAGCTAATACCTAATGCTGTAATACCACTGCCATGAAAATCACAGAGAAAGACAATCTGCTTGAGTTCTCTGTGCATCCAAATTCTCCATCCTCCATGTCATTCTGCCGATATTCCTTTGACTCGTCCGTCCCTACTTCTTCCACCTAATATTCTTAAGTACTATTACATATGCATATGCATATGAGCCCTCTCTCTCTTTCTGTGCACACAGTTGCTGTGTGTGAGTGTGTGTGTGTGTCCTTTATTCCGTGTTGACTGCGTCCCAGCAGCTACTTAAAAAGTAGTCGTCGTCGATAGTTTCGTATAGTCTCTTTGAGAAAATCATAAACACAGCTGTAAAGAATTATTTATTTTCCAACGAACACACACAATCTTATTTGCCTATCTTGGAAAAGGTTTTAATGAGATTTACTTGACTGTGAGTGAGACTCTTGTGACTCTCTTTCTCATTCCACTATGTATTTTCCAGCAGTTCACTTTTCTTCCATTTCCCAGTACTTGCTTTGCCTACAGTATTTATATTATGGTCTCTCTCTCTCTCCGCACTACTTACTTATTGTTAGCTACGTATAAATACAATGGAATGGCGGAAGGGATGGCAAGTGACACGACGATGGGATAGGCAAAGAAAACAAACTTTTATTACAATGACGATAATCGCATTTCCCCTTCTCTCTCTCTCTTCTCTCTCTCTCTCTCTCTCAGTGTCTGTTTCGATTCCTTGTCTCTGTCAGTTGCTTGTGTCGATACAAGTAGAACAACAAGAAGGAAGTAGCTGAGGAAATACAAGTTTTGGACAAGTAGCACAACCGGGGCCAATAACCATCACACTCGCCTACCACCACCACCACCACCACCACCACCGCCGCCGCCCCTACCACCAGCCCAACAGAATCAGACAGAATCAGACAGAAGGAAACTCTCGACGACACGACCAGAACACAGACACCCTCACTCTGTACTCTTCTCCTATGCACCACTGGAGAGATATATATATATAACACTTGTATTTATATAGGGAACATTGAGAGAGAGAGAGAGAGAGAGAGAGAGAAGAGGAGCAGATGAGATGACAAGGGCTGGCACATTTTATTAGCCAACGCCGAGTAGTTCCACTTGTTTTCCTTATTGCAGCTAATATTTTATTGGCACGGCACTACATAAATATTTTATACATTCCATTCCACACTCTTTCCAATCATTTCTTATATTTACTTGTACGGAAAATCTTTCCCCATTTCCTTGCCAATTTTCCTGCACAAGTCTCACCGTACACTTTTCACTCTTGTCTTCGCCTGTGCACTACTATAGCCTGTACACTTGCTATTGCTTTACAAGTCAATCTGTGAACGTACTACCTCAATTTCCATTTGCACACACAAGTACGGACATATATTTCCCAGTTTCCAATTTGATTCCAATCTGAGAATTTCTGAACTCTGTGTGCCTATCTCCCATGCTATTTTTCACTCTCTCCCACTCTCTCGCACTCTCTCTGACTCTGTGAAATCAACAACCAACCGACCGACTACTATTTACTATTAACTAGCAGTGGAATCTATTAGACGAGTGGTGCTGGAAGAAAATGTCTTATTAGAATTGAGAAGTGATGTTGGTGTTGCATGTCATGTCACAGTCCAGGCACCAGTTGCTCCACTCTTTCCTCCCAGCAACGAAACTTACTCGCTTTCTCTCTCTTTCTCTCTCTTTCTCTCTCTTTCTCCTCTTGTCATCAAAGCAAGGCAACTTCTCTCGAGTGTTTACAGAGCACTTTGATCATTATGGAGTTGTTAGCTGCGAATGCACTGTACAACATCTCTGCTCTGTTTCTTACATAATCTCTCAATCTTAATTGAAATGTACCTGGTTGCTGTTGCTGGAGTCTCACTCTGTAAGCCAGCAGATGAAAACTTTTCTCCCCTACAAGATTAAATAATTAAATAATCTGGCATTCAAACTGGAATATAGAATTATTTATTTGCTTAATCTAAGCAACGTTTGCAAGAAATCGTGGTTTTATGAAGAAATATTATTCCAAAGGTCAAATGTTGAATGGTTGGCGGCCTCGACCCAAAATCACTACCCGCTAATGCATTTGTTGTACTAGAAACGTAAAGTTCCTATAATTAACTATTATTATTATTTAAGTATTAATGTGTAATAGTTTTGTGCTACCTTCTTCGGCTCTTGTTCAAGAAAATTGTTACCCATGCATTGTACAGTGTACAGTTTCTGTTGAATTACATGCTAATAGAGCCATGAAAGTACTTTTGACTTGAGTTCTGATTAAACATTAAATTACCAAAAAGGCAATTACTTTTGTCAAGGAAAACTTTATTAATTAACTCGTTTTTAACGGATTACTAACTAACATCAACGTAAGCGTGAATCTACTAATGAATAAATCAGATTTGTTGCTTTCATTCCATATGTATTTTAAAGTTATGTTTATTATTAAATTGTGTCTTATTCATTTTAGATTCTTCCTTTCTAAGTATACCGGATTTTGTTTATAATTTATTTGGTAAAATTTGTTCAATTGATTTTTATATTTGCCACTAGAAAGTGCAATGCCAAAAGTTGTTTGCTAAAAAATATGCTTCTTTAGATTGTAGCAGAATCCATAAAATGTCCGCAGGCAGCTCCAAAACTCATTCTGACTGAAAATCTTTTTGTAAGGTACCCCAGCTGGGCACAAAAATCGATTTAGATTGATCAGTGTGTAATCACATTTTTGCTAATTAAGTATCAAAAGTTGGATTTGGTGACAACTTCAATGACAGATTATGTATTCTGTTACATGGCATCGCAACTGCTGCACAAGTCTATTCTACAAAAAATCAACAAAGCTTAAATACCCATACACTTCCGACAGATTTTTTTTACTTTATTTTTAATTTACAGATTAATAAATTATTAAAAGTATATATGTAGGTTATTTAAACCTGGAATATACTAGCTCCCTTCTATGTAATCATAATTTAGAATCTATTTACTGATGAACTGAATTGGTTGAAACACGTTATCATAACAAAGGGCATAATTTTTAGAGTACCTACATAAATATATTAGTTAAAGTAATAGTGCCTCAGGAGTCAGGAGTTATAAAATTGAAATAAGCGACAAAGAAATTATTCACGGATGAATACGTACGTTGAGTGTGTAAGTAAATAACATGTTGTTTTGGTTTGCAGAGATTGCTGGGAGTTGTGTGTGGAATTCAACACATTTGGATCGTTCTCGCTTCCGTCGTCTCAGGTAAAAACTTGTTTCATATTTTGATATTCTTTCGCATTGGGACTCTGGAGCAGTAAAAAGAGCTTGCACATATAACACACATATAACACACATAAAATGCAGTGAAGTGTGCGGTTGTAACTGGGAGGTCATAGCTACGAGCATTATCAAGTAACGACTAAATGGGACAACGGCGGAGAGGGGGGAGCAAAACGAAAGGCAATTGCGTGACACGCGACTGATAAGCCAGTTATGTAATGTAAGTAGTTGGTGGGTATTTGGGTATTAGTTAGTTAGTAGGTAGGAGAGAGAGAGAGCGGGCGGGCGGGTATACTCATCAGTGGTTGGTGGCGAGCACGTTGGCTGGCAACTGAGATGAGAAAGAAGTGCATCATATAATAAAAATGAATCAAAGAGGACGAGAAGAGTGGAAAGAAGTAAAGAAGAAGATTGTATTTAGCGAACGAGAATAAGGAGAATAAGGAAATAAGGAATAAGATGTAGACTAAGAAAGAGTTGGCGAACGAGGGAAATGCGAGCAGAGACAAGATATTTTTAAGAGTGGCAAAGTTTTTATCTTTTTATCTTTCCCTAAAGTGCCATCCCTTATAGATGCCAGAGCGAAACATTATTATTATTATTCCCGCCTGCCCGCCCTACAAAATTAGACTCTTCTGTCCGGCAGAGTCTGTTAATCTTCCAGACCCCACCAACTCATTCTTTTCCTTTTCTCTTTACAACTCGCCTCTCTCACTTTCTCTTTCTCTCTTTCTCTCTTTCTCTCTTTCTCTCGCCACGAAGAAAACTCTTCTATTCACGGTGCACCGCCAGGAGAATAAAAGAAGAGCATCGTGTGGACGTTGGCTGGCTGGCTGGCTGTGTATTTTAGGAATTAGTTGTACCCCTTCGCCTTCATTCTTCCATTGCTTATTCCAAAGTTCCTTCTACATTACAATTACATACTCCGATATAGTGGAGCATAGGAATGAACAGGATGAAAAAGAGCCAGAAGAAGGAGATTTCATTGGTCTTTACTCACAACAGTTGCATTGCCATACTTATGCTCTGTGCTCTCTTCCTCTGCTAAACATTTCTATTCCGGTGTTAAGTTTACCTCCCCAGCTACTCATCTATGTAATGAATACGAATTGGAAAAGTTGAGCCTCTTAATGGACTTTTTCACCGGCTGTTTCTTTAATTGGAGCAGGAGACCCACTCGTTCCTCTCTACTTGCACTCCACACTGCACACACACACGCGCTCCCTTTCTCTAAATCTCTGTCTCTGTCTACATACTTACTACAACAAGTATAATATGTATTCTCCTCTCTCCTTCTGCCCATAATTCTCTAGTTCACCCTGTCCACTCGCATTCCACTGACTTCTATTCATCATCATCATCTTCTACTTCTTGCTTTCTCTGTTGTCGGAACCGTCTCACTGCATTCCCGCAATCAAACACTCTAGGATATCTAAGACTCTCTCACCCCTCCCCCCACTCTCTCTAGTAGTCCAGTAGTCAGCACCTGCCTTGTTGCTAACATCAACAAGTTCTTCCTCTCCTCCGAACGCGAGCAAAAAAGTTCATGCCGATAGGATTTACTAGGATTGACATGATTCGGACGGGAGGAGGGGTCGAAACATTATCAACAATCTACGTGGACACAAAAAGTAAAACAAAGTGCATGCTACGATTTCAATGGGTGTCCTTATATAAGGCATAGCACTGATACTGCAGTACAACTTAATCCCATTCATTCAGAATCACTGAGAAAGAAAGCAAACTGGGGGACAGCAATGACAGTCTGTGTATTCAGGGATGTGGACAAGGACAGAGTGTGTGGAACCCGATGGAATCAATCCGACCACTTAGAATTCCCCTTACTTTCCCCTCACCAACTGCAATTTAATTTAGAACAGAGCTATCCGTTAAATACGTAGTGTCTATCTGTTTTCTTAGGCTTGGCTTAGTGATGATTAGCAGACTCCGAGGGCGAGATGAGAGACAGAGAAAAAATATCAATCCAAGCTCAATATTTCTGTTCCAAAGTGCTCCAAGATTAAAGAAGACGCGATGAGGAGCACAGAAAGAGAAAAGGTGTTCAGGCTGAAGGACTTTCTCTTTAAATTTGACTTTCTCCATCCACTCGAACTAACCATTCAACTTTTCTGCACTGCAGACTTGACTTCCGTCACTGACTTGTAGCACATTGATTCTGAGACCCGACTGCGGAGTGGACTCTGTTTCTGTCCTTTTATTTCATTGTATGCAACTGCAACATAGGAATAGACTTTAGACGTTTTTTTTTGTGCAGACTGAGGAATTTTTGTCCTATCCTGCTAGCAGTCGTATCGTATAGGAAAATTTGAAGGGAACGTTTGTGTGTCGCGCCTACTCCCAAACAGTGAGTAAGTGAGTTTTAGTTATTGTGCCATTTCGTGTCGTCTCGTTGACTTGACTTTGTAGTTGACTGTTGTAATGGTAGGTATAGGTATTTGGTGCAGAGGATGCATGGCTATAGGCATACGGATTGGGTTCAGTGTAGCAGCAGCGGTGTAGAGGAAGACTAGATGTTTTTACAATGGGGTGTCACACAGATCAATATCTGTGACTCTTCAGTTTCGTTCAGCAGACGACTCCCCTTTCACTCTTTTCACTATTATTAGTTGTGTACGTTTTCACCCCGATCTCTCGTCTGATGTCAAGCATTGCCATGATCTTGACGTTGAGACGAGAGAAAGAGAGAGAGAGAGAGAGAGGAGAGAGCGACTCCACTCTTCTTCATTCCTCATCCATCTAAATATCCAGGAGCCAGAGCCTCGTGCATCCGTCTTGTTATGCCAGTTGAGTGGGGAAAAGGACAAAAGACCTCTGCCACCATTTCCACACATTTAACTCATTCCGACGACGATCTTATAATGAATAAATATTCATTTACAAAGAAAACTCCTTTAAATCATTAGGAAGCAAGCCAAACCGCTAATACTAACTATTCCTCCGAATTTCGTTTAACAACCTTACCTTCAACATGAGAACTTCTCGGCTTACCTCCATTGTATACTTTTACTAGTAGGTTGTATATTTACTGGCAAGTCTGCTTATTAGCTTAAGAGTGTGTACTACGTATTATTAGTGCAGCCAGTGGCTGCGAACAGAACGCAGTCACCTCAACTCTTTCACAACAACAACGTTCAATAAAGACAAAGTCGACGAGTTGACTTGACATTGCAATGTTGAGGCAAGAATCTTCCCCGTTTCATTTCTCAAGATTTTACGACAAACGCGTTTACTACTCGCTCTCTTTCTTATTCTTCGCTCTAAAGTTGCTTTCCCACCAGTGAGATCTACTCAACCTAATTGAAATAAAGGAAAGGAGAAAGCCCCCTATCACTCTTTAAAACTCAGCACTCGATATAGGAACAACATTTACGGATGCGTCTGTTGACCCTGACAAAGTGACAGCGGTGTAACGCTGTCGGCCACTCTTTGAACGTTTAATCCTATGAAACGACTCCTCCCCCCATAATTATAAACTATTAATATTTCATATTAACTTGATTTATCGATTTAAGTTTGCAAATCTTTACAATTGCTTACAATTTCATATAATGACGTAAAATTAAGGTATCAAAAATTTCATGAACAATTAATACGACTCATTCCGCTTTAATATTCTCTCTTGGATCACGTTTGTCATCCAAAATATAAATTTAATTCCACGAATTTTTGATGGCCGCCGTATTCAAAGGGTTTTTTCAACAATTTTTTTACACATTCAAACTCAACACAAAATTCTGAATTATTTATTTCTGAATCCATGTAAAGTCCAGCATGAAATCCACATTCATATTTTAAAACAATGTGAATGAACTCTGGTTTGAAATACATAGCTAGCATAGCATCTACCTCTTATGGTGCAACAGAAATTTCTTGGTTTTCCTACTTCAATTTTTAATATTCTGGATTGCCAGTAGGAATTCTGCATACATTCCCAAAGCAAATCAATTTTGTTTTAACCTAATGGAAACATTGGTAATGGCGGTATGAGAGAAAGACCGAATGCAGAAATTGGACCATTTGGGATAATATTCAGAGTGTGGCCACGAGCAATCTTTGTGTACGAGATTCGGAAATATTTCCAAAGGAAATTGCATATTTTCATGACGATCAAATGAATTCCATTGTGACTTTAGCCGGTGGTGGTAGTGGATGCACCCTTATTCTATCCATTTGTTTGTAGGATTCGAAAATGGCACAACAAAAGTGTTCGAGGCAGTAAACGGCGATATTGTGCGGATATTTTGTTGCGTGTATTATTATTACAGAATTTAAACTAGTAAGCAGTAGGGACAGTGCCAGTGCAAGGAACAATGGGAGTATCCGCCGAAAGAATGCAAGTGTAGAGGGCAGGGAGCTCACTGAGTGAGTGAAGTCAAGTCAGTTGGGTTAGCAGGCTTATGTTACGACCGATTATTTGGTCGGAATTCCTGTGCACATGGAGAATCGACTGGGGGCGAACGAGAATAGAGGATGGGGCCTGGAGCAGACTCTCTCTCTCTCTCTCTCTCTGTCTTTCTGTGTGCGTGCATTTGTTGCTGCTCGAGATTAGAGTGGGATTAGCACAGTGAGTGGAGTTGCTGGCAGTCTCGACGAGATATTCTTCTTGCTTTCACTTGTTTTAGGTTGGACAGCCCGTGCCGAGTAGGAAATGCAAGAGAAAAGAGCTGATTGTGAACTGAGGAATTTCTGAGAAACTCGTCGTCGTCCTTGTTGTCGCTGTAGACCATTTCAACGGTCTCGATGCTCCTGTTCCACGCAACCAGCGCTCTCCACTGAACTTGCAAATTCTGCAGATATACTTACACAAGGAACCAGAGAGAGAGAGAGAGATTGTGTGTGTAGGGCACGGCGTAGTATTGGAACATAGTAGAACATAGAAGAACATAGTAGCTACTGAAATGAAATGGAGCGCGGTTGTTTGGTATTGTGTATGAGAATGGATAGGAGGCATAATAGAAGATGGGATAACATCCCATGTAAAATTATTAGTAGGGGATGCTTGAAATTCCTCGGCTTATTATATTAAGGAGAAGAGAAAGATGCATCTCACGTTTTTGTAGGACAGGCAATATTATTAATTGTGAGATGGCAGAGATATGGAATGCCATATCCCAATCCCCATCTCATGCTGCAGCCCATACAATTCCACACCACTTTCTGCCACTCCACTTTCTCTCCACTGTCTACTCTCTTATTACGGGAAACACAAAAAGGGCTCCTCAGGGACTCCTTACACTCCTTAGCTCCCATCCACTCCTTCCCACAACTTTTAATTGATTTCAACAATTTGAAACAGACCGAGACCTACCCTCGTCCCTAACAATGAAACCAACGTGCATATAGTATGTACATAGCACGAGATCGTAGATACATAAGTACACACACAGACACACAGACAGAGAAAGCTACGAAAGCAGCCCATCCACAAACCGGTTCCGCTCCATTCTTCGTAAATATTCTATTCGTGACGCTGCTGAAATAATCCTTGTCCTCTTACGTGCCCTTGCATTTACTCTGCCTACAATAATATTCGTCGTCTACGCATTCACTACATTTGTAGATACATGAAGCTATTGTTAGCCTCTATAAGTATACACAGTATACAGTGTACGCATATAAGCGCGCTGCAGGGTCTCGCTCTTTGCCCCATCGTGAGGACACGGATTTCTCCGTCTTTTCTCATTCATTCTAAAATTTCTTTTCATGCAGAACCGACTAATTCCACTCTGACTTCATCTTTATCTCCTTCCAGGGGTCTATCTTCTCTAAACTCCCTCTTCATGTCAAACATTTAAGAACTTGGGTAATAATAAGTAGAAATGTGTCTTACGGAACGATAAGGGAAAGTCTCTGACTAGAATGTCATGACAAAAAATACACGATTACAACAAGTCCATTTAAATTTGAAACAATTGCTCTCATTACCATTCCTACTACGACAAATTATTGGATCCCTACAGAAAATGCGCGTAGAAAAGTGACAAGAAAAATTCAAACGCATTTCACTGCGTTTCTCCTGCCGCTCTCTCCCTCCGGACAAAATTAGAAGCGAACGTAATGTTTAATACAATTACGCACTGGTATTAAGTTTACGCACGCACTTTGACTAAAGAGGCTCGACCTGACCCGTGCAACAGACTTAATAAGGATTTAACAAATTGTAGAAAATGAGTGCGACAAGTGCACTCGTCTTACTCATAGTTAATTAATTAGCACGAAGGGAAATTGAAGAGGGAGTGTCGCAATTTCAAGTGATGCACATGAAATAATATATGGGCATTAGGAGAACACTAAGAGTAGAAGGTAGACACGGTAAATAAGATGGATATCGTCAATTTGTCATCGTTGAACTTGAATGAGGAATTAGAGGGCAGCCGCCGAGGATCACGGAGAATTATTGAGTGAAGAATCTGCTGGCATGTTATAGTCATTTATTTATATCTGCTTTCTCTGCTACGGTTTCATAATGGTTGTGACAGTCAGTAAAGCAGTGGAGCTGCATGGCTGTCTGGGGTTCTGTTCCGTGTGATTAGAGAACATGTGTGATTAGTAAGTGTTTGCCTGAGCATGTAATACAGTAGTCGTTGTAGTAGCAGTAACAGTGACATTAAGTAAGTCTCTGTAGTAGTATGAAGAATCGTATATCGTGTGATGCACAGCTATTGAACAGATTACTATATACTATATACAGTATATAGTATATGTAATATGAGCAGAGGCGATTATGAGTGGCGACGTACAAGTGGAGTAGCGAGAAGCGAAGCATTTGTGGGTTGAGTGGAGCGTTGAATGTTACGAGTCGACAAAGTTGTGGTGATATGGAGAGGGAGGATGGAAATATGTCAGGTTGACACGGACGCAGAGTCACATTCTGCCAAGAGTCCGTGCTGGCAGTGCAACTAGAAGAACAGAGTGGAGAAAGGCCACGGAGAAAGTGGATATGAATTATAGAGCAGAGTATCCAAGTCCATGAGAATGGTCTACTGGTACATACTAGTAAATAAGTAGCAGTATATAGTACGTATAGTGAGCAGTGAGCAGTGTGTGGTAGTACGTAGTCGTAGGGAATGGATGGAATGGCATTGGGAAGATGAAGAGAGGGAAGACAAGACATGAGACTGATTGTAAGAGACTGTGAGACGACAGAAGAGTTTAGCAATCAGAGTTAGTTTCTGTGTGCTCGCATGTGATATAGGTCGCTTGGGTATGTTTTCTCACTTTCTCTTGTCCAATGTATTTGGCGGATGGGGGATGTTCCTGCTTCTCTATCTCTTAAGTAGTTTACTGTACTGGTAGTTGTTCTGTTCTGTTCTGTCCCTTGGTTTTTCTTCTTCTTGTCTTGTCGTTCCGCGTGTGCTTAGCCATTCTCGTCGTCCTGGTGTCTGTATGTCTGTGTGTGTGTGTCTCTCTCTCTGTGTGTGTGTGTGTGTGTGCAGAGGTCGGTCGTGGAGAAAAGCTTAAAGACGTTCCCACAATGTATTGGAGCTCTGGGTACAATTTTCACACATTTTTGTCATCAGCTTTTCCCAGATCCTATTTCCCTCGTTTATCAGAGATGAAAGTTCATTCCTGTTAAATCACTAGGATCGTTTCCTCACACCCCAGGGACTTTTCACCATTCCAAAATCTTACACTTTTCTCATCTCACTGTTTCTGGCGGAGCCACTGTCTGCTCCTTTTCCACTCCGCTTCAGATACACTTTTATTCACCATTCCATCTTCCTATCTGCACATCCACCAGCTCTCCTCTATCACCACACAGATACTTTCCGCTAACCTTTTTACATCACACACATTTGCTCGGCTGGTCAACCGAACTCACTTATCTGCAGCCAAAGTCTGCAGACCTTATCCCCTTCAATGCACCAACGGTGCTGCTCTCCTTTATACACTTTCCACAGACACCATCCAATCACATGACGACAAAATGACCCTGTCCCACGTGGACACTACACAAAATCTCAAACAACTTCACTCACAAACCCAAAAAAAAACCAACTACACTTTCTTTGTTATTTTCACCAAAAAATATGTCCATGCCATGGTTTGTAACTTTCTCCATTATTAATAATAATATTTCGGGAATATATTACTCTACAACGTGCTCATCGTGCTGTTCCAGCAGCATTTCCCTTTCGATGAACCGCAATAATTGGATTTGCCAATATTGCACTTAGTATTGTAGCCGTGTTGCCACATAATTCGCGTACGCAGTTTATAGAGCGGATCGTTTTAAATATCTACAATGGTTAGAGGGAATGTCGGCCCTATTGGTGTTCTACGTACTAAAAGCGGACAACTTAATGATAAAGGGATAGAAACGAGAGGGAGAGATAGTCGAGCGTGATTAGAACGCATTAATTATTCTGCTCTGAATGTTTTCCCTACAAGTGACTACTAGAGCTAATTCGATGGAATCTATGTGTGTACAGAATATAGACAGCCTTTCGACCGTCCACTGCACACAATAGGAAATGAGATAATTTAGAAAGTACCTACGTATTATATTCGATGCTAAAGTTCGTGCACCTAATTTCAAAGTTTCAATGTTTAAGTGTTTGTTTGTCCTTGTGATTAGGTTACACGGGATACGAACCAAGATTTCTCGGCTCCTTAAAAAATGTCACAGTTATACAGGTACGTTTCCATTCAATCTATCGTTATAGCGCCATAAGTATATACCAGGTCCTTTAAATAGTACTTTATAGCTATAATGTAAGTCAAATGTTATAATTCTTTCTTTCTGTGCTGTTTGTGTAGGGGAAGGATGCAAGTTTCACATGCATGGTAAGTCCTCGACTACGCACTAGAGGCTATAAAATGGTTTTATGCAATGAACGGACTCTTATTTGTCTTAATTACTTTTGTATGTGTCATCATTTGATAGTTGAGTCCTTTTAAGTATATACTTAACAGCTTGGTTTTGTTTGGATATTTATAGGTGGATAACCTTGGGGGCCATCGGGTGAGTACTCTCAAGTCATTCCCATTTTATTCACCCACGTTGCTCGTAGTCTCCCTAAGTAGCTACTATCTGTTTGGTCATCAACTCCTCCCCCAGTAATTACCCCTAAAGAGTCATTACAAATAGAAATATCAGTCTGGGGAGATGCTCCATGGCGTCCATGGTCATAGACAACAGTCAAGGGCAATAGATTGCAACCCAAGCCTGATGCGAATTTTATCTCCATACACTCCCATCTTATTGTCAGCTGCATTTTCTGTAAGCATCTAACAATTCGTCTAGTAATTCTGTTCAGAATCAGAATCTCATTTGATGAGGGAAGACGAAATTCTTTTGGGGGAAACCGAAACCGAAATCGCATTTTTTAAATCTTTACATTTAGTATTTTATCAAAAGTATTACGACATTCCGAAACGCAGCCAATTTCCTTGTTTGTGCAAGACTTGTCATGTTATTTGTGGCCGAGTCATTTATTCGTGTTTAAGGGGGCGGAATAAAATTTCTGCTTTTACTTTAGCATTATTCCGATAACTGAGTCAAACTGATGTACGACGTACATTTGACAATGAGGAATATCTCATTGTGTTCGTTATTGTGTCAACTGTGAACAGAATTTTGAAATTAACTTTGAGTCAAACATAATTTTTCCATTGTCACTGAAGCGAAAAAGGTGAGATTGTGACATATTATTATGTGCATCCATTGTACTGCCTGTGTTAGTTAGCAGTGGAAGGGAGTTTGTTGATTTAGTTGAGTATTTAGGATAGTTTTCGTATTGAAGGTGGCTGAAATGAATTTTGAGATTGTTTGAGAGTTGGGGAAGAAAGTAATGAGTGTTATGACAAGGGAGACAAGTTGAGAACTCATTCAATTCACTTTCAGTCACAGGAAGTCAACACGGGTCGGGTGTCTTCAATGAGCACAGAAACTGACTGAGAAATGAATGTGTAGGTGCAGATAGCAGTGGCTAGGTAATTGCATTGTTTAGCTACGTGGTGGAGTGCAGTCCGTGTCACTGAGAAAGTAGAGAAAGGGGTGAAAATCTAGTCAAGGCGTCACATTCTTTATGATGAGACTGTGAAAGAATGAGCAGTGTCTCTAATGCCGCCCCGCTATACACTTATAATTCATACATATAATATATAATGCCCTCCATTCCATTAAGTATATGGTTTGGAGGTTGGTGTAGCGTACGCTTTGGCGTTATTCAGCAAACTTTGAAGGAAAGGAAGGGAAAGAGCTGGGCGGCAGGGGCACGGAAGAAGAACAAGCGGAACTGAATGGAATGGTAATAGAAACAAAATCAGTATTCATAAGGTGACTTGATGCGGCTGCCGAGAAATAACAATATTTGGAGGCTTTAATTAATACATGACAAAACTTTCTCCCATTGTATTACACATCCCGTGATTTATTGCTCAAAGTTTTCACTTGGCACAATATGTTATGCCTTCCTCCACAATGTGATTAGCTAAATACTGTCTCAGTTTGACCAGAACTCTGCTCTCGAGTCTGCATAGCACCACCACCACCACCGTGTGCACTTACGTACGTACGTACGTAGTCGACTGCAGAGAAAAGCAGACCAATCAACCACACAACCCGCTCACTCGTCATACACACATTTCCCCGTAGTCGTGCAAGCATCGAGAGAAAGCGAGCTGCACACTCGACGACTACTGACAGTAGTACAATTACAATTTTCAGCCTTTTCCATAGATATTCATCTAAAGAGCACACACACACACACACACACACACACACACACATAGAATATATGTAGTTTATTGTTAGCACTTATAAATTGGAGAGTACCTCTCGTTCATTTCCTACTCGTTTAGGTTAACTCTGCTCAGTTCTCCGTTTCACAGTCCATCCAATTCAGACGAGAACATTTCATCGCTTTTCCCTCTTCTCTTTTCCCATTCGCTCGATGGTTGAACAACAAATGAATTGTCGACTGGGCGGTGGGACGACGCCACCAACTGAGGCAGAATGAGTCCAGTGCTCTGTGTTCCCTATGAGTCAGACTACACTGACTCTGCACTGAAATGGAGGCAGGCTGGAAATACACACCATACAGAATTTTATATACGACTCATATAGATTTCCCATTTGTATTTTGCATAACATTGCATCATCATATGACTTGGGCTGAGAGGTCCGCATGCACGGGAGCTATTTAGTTGACAATGCGTGGAGTGTATTGCAGAGAGTGGAGCAACATTCGAGGATTGATGAGGGAAGCATTGGATTCATTGAATATTCAGGGTTGCCCCGTGTCATCATCGTGTGCATCTGAAGTGGCAGCGAGCCCGGTTCGGGGAATGAATCGTGCCTAATCTCGTCCAAGGGTCATTATTCATATGATTTGCTGTTGTTCTGTGTTTTTGAATAGATTGCCTGGATTAAGGTCGACACAAAAGCCATACTGGCTATTCATGATCATGTCATCACCAATAATGCTCGTTTGTCTGTTGCCATGAATGATAAAGTCACCTGGACGCTACACATCAAGTCTGTGCAACGAGTAGACAAAGGCAATTATCCTATTATTTATTTATTATTATTCTAATATAATATATAAATCGATAATATATAGAATAATTTTTTAAGGTTTCTACATGTGCCAAATCAATACTGAACCTATGGAAAAACAAGTAAGTATTATTGTAATACAAGGATTCTCTATTTCTAAGCACGAATGCAACATTAGATAATAGTGAGGGTGGAATAGTATGTAGTAGAATTTTTTCTATGTATTTATTATAGATGAATGCGTATATTTAATTAAGGTGGACGGTTGTGGTGTAATCGCAAAGGTCTGTTGATGTGGAGAGAGTGATTGTGTTTGTGAGGGAATGAGTGAGTGAGTGAGTGAGTGAGTGAGAATGTGAGTGATTGAGATTTGGTGAGATGAGATGATGAGATGAAATGACGGTTGGTTTTCTGTTGAGATTGGAGTATTGATTAGCACTGGTGTGATTGTGGTGTCAGATGGCCTATTTGGAAGTGGTGATTCCACCGGATATCACATCAGAGGAAACATCAGGCGACTTGATGGTTCCTGAGGGTGGAACTGCCAAGTTAATATGCCGAGCGAGGGGCTATCCAAAACCAACCATCACTTGGAGAAAAGAAGATGGCAACAGCATCATCATCAAAGAAGGCCAAGGAGGAAAGAAAAAAGGTAATCCGATTTTCCTACTATTAGCCAGATTCTTCTTCCAAATCTTCTCTAATCTCCGTCCACACACAAAACAACAAATACAAGACCATTCTTCCCACCACTTCCACATTCATTTATAAATACACAAAGTACCTACTGCGAAATAATACTTACATTTACTTTGGATACAGAGGATTTTGAAAACACAGATAAGTATCTAGTTTCTGGTTTTGTTCAATCATTGATGCATTTTCTGAAGAAAATTCGTTTGGAGTAGATATTTACATGCATTTGTGGAACTCATGCTAATTACAATTGGATTGTACATAACCTGATATTCTGCGGTTGATTTCTGTGGTTGCAGTGAGAATGTATGAAGGAGACGTGCTGACTCTATCGAAAGTCACACGGTCCGAGATGGGAGCTTACTTGTGCATCGCCTCTAATGGTGTCCCCCCCTCAATCTCAAAACGGTATGTACTCTCTCTTTCTGTCTGTCTGCTATGTCTTACTTTAATCATTATCATTAAATAATTTCTTGAGAAAATTCAAATTGAATTTGTAATGAATACTAAAATGTCAAAAGTTTTGCAAATGTACATGAATGGAATTTTATGCTCCTCTCGCATACAGGATTCTACTTTCCGTGCACTGTAAGTCATTCTTTCTTTCTATTCTTCTTTTCATTATACGGCTCGTTGACAATAAATATACAGTGCAGGCTCAGGATGTTTTCATAGACTAAATTAGTGGCTACCACACCTGTATCCGATGTTTTTTGTACATTTATAATCGCACCTGATTTAATTAAGTAAGTCAGTATTTACAAGTCAGAACTTGTATATTCATTCAGTGATTCTTGAGTTGAGTTGAATGTTGAATGCTACCATGTGGCATAAAATACGATAGAGTAAATTTTTATTGGAATAGTGAAAGTACATATAAAGCAATTCTTTACGAGCCCGTAAAATGACTGCTGTTCATGTGTCAATGTGACTCTGTGTAAAAGTAGAAGGTTTCAATGTTCCACGTTGGCTGTGGGTGTGTGAGTGTGCCTATTGATTGGGATGAGACGTTTTGTTTGTCGCTATGCGAAAACAATTATAAGTGTGAAGGATGTTTGAGTTTTTGAAAGAATATGTCAGCGGAGAGGAACAGGATTGCCCATTAATCAAAATTGAAATGCATTAGTAAAGTTTCTGGGAGAATGTCAAGCTCTGCTTTATTATCATTCTGAGACGTTCCGCAGATATTGTTGTCGTTCAGTTGAAAGTGAGTGTCTTGACTGTAGAGTTTGGCGCTCGGCTGCTCGCTCACTCGCTCACTCGCTGCCATCCAGCCTCTTCTGTCGCCAAGTCAAGGCAAATCATGTCGAGAGTCGTCTCCTTTCTTCATAATATGTTTCTACCAACTTTCACTTCTTCTGTATTTCAATACACTATAAAAGGGAACACTATAGAGCTCCCATCCGTCGCATTCCCCTGCTTACACAACCTTCCCCGCTAGCATCTTTCCCATTCTATTCGAAACACCTTTCTCCTGTCAACTGTTCTATCGCTACACGTGTCTCTGAAATAAATAAAACTGCAAAAGTACTTTTTCATCATCTGTCAAAAGGTCACATGTCACATCTCATTAAAAACAAGATACCACTACGTAAAAATAAAACAGCTGCAGTAATTTTGGTAATGGTGAAATTGTTTTATTTAACATTTAGTTGAAAAAATAGTAAAATTGTATGTTGAACAGATTATTTCTGAACTTTTTTGCAACTTTGAAACGGAATAGTATCAACAAAGATAATTCCCCATTTGGGGGAAGCCGCATTTATGGTAAGTCATTCAGTGGAGTGAAACTGAGTCGTCATCTCTCAGTGGAGTGAACGGCTGGTTGACACGTCGAAGTCGGTTATTGTGTTAAATGCAGGAGCAGCAGGCACCGACCGTTTCGTATATTTTGTTTTGGTGGTGAAAGGGAATTGGGATCGGCTCTCAAGTCGATATAATGTATTTATTTATGGTGATGAGTGTGGGTGAGTGCAATGGATGAGTTTATGGTATTGTTGTATTTGTTTGTGTGAAAAATAGAAAGAGCAAAGATATTGAGTAGAGAGCGAGAGCGAGAGAGAGAGAGTGAAAGAGAAAAGGACAGGAAGGAAAAGGAAAGGAAAGCAGATGTGAAGGATGCATTATTGTTAAAAGTCAAGACGAAGAAAGGGATGAGGGGTGCTTTTGACAGTGCAGTCGAGTCAATCTCTCTTTACTCTCTCGATGCTCGCTGATCAATAGAAAACATACGTAGCTACTACACCTACAGGGATTCTATGTGGAGCAAGCGAGGGAAAGCGGAGAAAAGAGGTTAGGAAGTGAAAGAGTGAGTGAGAGTATTTGTGGAGTACGATGAGATAAATAGACGAGCCACATTCACTTTTTGAGTCACAGTCAACTCATAGCCACTCATAGCCATCCATCAGAATCCATTTATTTATGTTGCCCCTCGCTCCCTCACTTACTCATTCACTTACTCTCGCTCTCACTCTCACTCTCACTCATATTCATACACACCACCCACATTCACATAACTCTAAACACAAAACTAACACTCTCTGTTTACCTCCCTCATAAGATACAACTCCCAACAGGCTCCTTGTACGAACTCCTACCAATTCTTAATCTGATATGGGATTGTATTATATGTATGTCGCTGTTTTAAGCACCCGATGCTGTTTTGATCTTTTGGCTTAGAACGATTTTGATAATAAATAAATAATAGAGAAGAGTAAATTGTTCCAAATTCGCATCTAAAATGTTGAAAATGTGTGTGTTGAATTACATTTCTTATTAATTGCAATAACATTACTGCTCTAAGAAATGTTTGTCACTTAACCTTCCCCCTTTGCTTCTTTGAAATAGCCTGGCATGAATTCTACATCTTCCTTTTTGTCTATGAATATTCCTATGGAATTTTGTACGAAATTTTGATTTTGGATGCCATAAAGTGTGACCGGATAGGTTTACGCACAGATTTTATTCAGATGAGGTAAAGAGTGCAGGGCTGGAGAGAATGTGTTATAGTAGCAACCTTGGGGAATGCAGACTTCTACATGAGTGAGTGACTGAGTGACTGATTGAGTGAGTTTTCCTATAAGCGAGAAGACAGGATGCACACAAACAGAGAAGCTGACTTTGTCTTCTCCCGATCAGCTTGTAATGCTACAACAGAGCAGTTGGTGTGTCTGCCGGGATAGGTGCATTGTACTTTGTGGTGTAGTTGTGCTGTTGCGTTTCTATTTTCTTGTGTTCTGTTCAGTTCTGTTCAGATGACGGTGGCAGATGATGAGATGATGTATAGTACAGCAGGAGCAGACTATAAATACAGTGTACAGATGCATGTGCACTATATATATATTACACATAGATATGTACATGTAGATAGGCAGTGGCTTTAGATGGAGGAGCAACAAAAACAGTAAATAGACAGACAGGAGAGATTTTGGAGTAGAATTTGGAAGAGAAAGAAGAGCGGACGAAGCGGACGAAGCTAGCGGCCAGGATATTTAGAAGAAAACTCGTGCAGAATGGGAAAGAACATTTTGGCTCCAGTTGCCTATTGGGATCGTTGGCTCCACTTACTCTGATTGGAAGGGAAAGTTGCAACTTTCACCTCTTCCTGCTATTATTCTGATTATCATAACTGCTATTCCATTCCATTATAACTCAATGCTTATATAGTAGTCAGTCATTCGCTGTTCCTGTCTTCTTCGCAGTATGCACAATATTCCTCTAGTGAACGAGAACGAAGCTAAGCGTTACTCGCCTGTCTTCCTCTTTCTGCTTCTCTTTACTTCAAACAGGAATGAGTCAGCTTAGACCTCTCTCTTATTCACCTTACAACAACATTCCTATCTCATAATATCATATCGCATCCATTCTCCACTTGTCTTCATTCTTAGTTACATGAAATATAAATACACCCATTTCTCCGATCAATGATCCCTTCGATGCTTTCAGTTCGATTTACAGGGCGACTCGAAATTTTCACATCACTTATTTTAGGCTTGTTATTAGCAGAGACTGATTTGAGATATAAAACCTGATTTTGTATGTCAATTAAAAACCAAAAACAACGCGTAGTTTTAAAATTTTCCCATATTTTAATGTTTTCAGTTTGACGATTAATAAAGGCGGTTCTAAAAATGCAAATACCGAACTTTTTTATATTTTAATTAATTTGATGATCGATTTTTATTAAGAATTTGTAACAGCCAATGTAACAACATTTTCTAATCCCTAAATTTTTGCATCAGAAACACAAATGACACTTTGCGAATAGTTTGATAGTAGTAAAAATATGATTGGACAACTAAATAATTTTGGTAACTAAATCAATCATTGACAGTATATTATATTGCGTGGGAACCTGGGAATATGTCCAAGGTAAATTGGTTTGAAGGGATAGAGATATTGTGGTCACCTTGTACATTCAAATAATTATCTTTTACTTTTGGATGTAGTTTACCTGCTTTATTTGTAACAATAAATGGAATTCTCATTTGTAAATTGATCCCACGTTTCATTAAGTAAACGCTCACAAGTACTTTCATTCGCTTTGTGCGTGACAATGAAGACAGCACTTTATTTTTCTACAATTATCAAAGTTTTCTAATTTGTATTGTTCTCATCTAGGACGAATAATTACTTTGAAGAGAACGACGTGCATTTTTCATTTAATTCTGTGTGTTACTACTTTTAGACCAGTTACAGGTTACGAAATGATTTTAATCTAAAAGCATTTGGATGTAATTTTGTATTCTACAGATTTTCAAAGTTTAGCTTTGTTAATTATGTAGAATGTAATTAGTGATACAATTTCAAAAAATTCCTTTTGCGACCTGAATACAAACTCGGAAACTTATTTATGTATTTAGTGTGTCCTAACTTGACTGTACATAGTTTTTACCATTTGTAATTCTGATGATGCCTTTCAAAATTCCCAGAGTTACGTCTCCAATCATGCATGAAATTAAATCTTTTCATTTGTCTTTGTTGAACAACTGTTTTCTACAGCAATAAATTGAATTAATGAGATTTTTTTTCAACAAAAGAGATGTAGAAGAATAAACTTACAAATAACAATTATTTCTCTAGAAAAACCAAATCGTAATACTATTAAATAGATTTACTAGAGTGCACAGCATTAGCAAGTTTGCATGGCTCTGTATTATCGTGAAAATACTGTAAATAAGAACTTATTAGAATGCACACTCACTAACCCGCACAGACTTTCATCAATTTCGCTTTATCCGAACAAAGTGCTCACCCTCAGTTCGTCCGCATGAAAAGAATCCATGTAAATATATGATGCACCAAGTGCACATAATAATTATTAGCTAAAACGTGTAATGGACTTTAACGAGGGTTTTGCAAATGTGCGAGTCGCTGGTCGCATTCTGTTCATTTATTCTTTCACCTTCACTTGGCAACTCCCCAGCAAAATTTCAATAGAAAATTGGAAACCAGGCTGCTCCATTTCATTGTGTCTGTCATCTCGACATTCAGTCGCGTCTGTAGACAAAAAGAAGACAACAAAACAGCATTCACCTAACTCACTCTGTGTGCGAAGTAAACATAAGCATGGACCACCAGGAAAGTCCACAGTCCACAGCATTGTCCCCGCACAACCCTAAAGTGCAACGGTACGTGTACACGCCCCCATATGCACTGCCATACAGAAAGGCACTAGGGACAAATGTGTCCAACTTTTAAAGTACAAGACCGTGGACACGTTTTGTGTAACAAACTTGTAAATGAAATCAATGAAGTTGGAAGGGTATAACCCGTAATTTACTGATATGATGGAAAAAGAATTTGATTTGTGGTACTTAAATTATATTTATCTGTACATAAAGAGTATGAAATAACAGGGGAATTTTTTTTGTTTTAGTTCACCCTTTGGTTCAAGTTCCAAATCAATTAGTGGCATCTCCTAGCGGATTTGATGTCGAACTGGAATGTCTCGCGGAGGCATCACCAAAAGCGATTAACTACTGGACTAGAGAAACAGGTAATTAAACCCTTTACTCAAAACTTCACAACCTGTTAAATGTTGTAACTGATGCCCCCACGAATGCATTCATTCATCACGTACGACAATGTGACAACATAAATCAGAAAATATTTATTATTAAAAATTTCTTTTTTATTATAAAATTTAAACACATTTAAAAATTCATTGATAATGTTCCTTCTAAATATTAGTTCTTCACTCTATATGTAGTACCTACAGAATAAACCTAATTGTGATTAACATAAACAATACTTTTGTATTAAGGCCAAAAAGTACCCGGTTTTGGGATTGACTTTAAAGTTTTTTAAGTTGCAAGAAGTTTTTCCATAAAGTTTTTGATATTTTTGCAAATTCCAGGGGATATTTGCTAATTCTGATTCTGAGCTGTAGAGAAAAAGGAAATTGCTAAGGAATGCATTAAAAACTTTTTACTGTTGAGGAAATGATTAAAATTGTTTTCGTTACTTTTTAATGGCGCTCTAGATACTAATCCGTATTGTGTCTTTGAGTAAGCTAATATCAGAGAATGTTGTAGTGTAGTGTAGTGTATGTATGTATAAGGGTGCATAGGAGAGAAACGAACTGGAGGGAGCGGTAAATGAGCGGCGGCGGATGATAAAAGTTTCCATGGGAAGTGTATCAGTTTTTTAGCGATAATAGTTGTTGGGGTTGGGCTGAAACCGATCTCTGGTTGTGAGAGGACGAGATAGGGAACAGCAGTTGCGAGTAGAAAGAATGAGATGAATGAGATGAATGAGGTGACATGATGAGACAAAGACGACGAGACGAGAAGAGACAATGCTCATTTCCTTACTGCACACAGTGAATGAAAGATGTTTCGTCATTCACGATATTTTTCCAAGTTGCGTGTGTAGCCGTTCCGTAGCCGTTCCGTAGCCGTTTCGTAGCCGTTTCGTGCCCCTTTCAGGGAGTGAAGACAAAGATGAATGGGATGCTTCGACAATTCACATCACAATGTGTGAAGTGACTGAGTGAGAGAGTAAAAGTAAAAGTGAGCGCGTGGTGAATGTGAATGCACAGCATTTTACAGGGAGCAGCAGCTACGCTCGAAGCGGGCGACCAGGTTAAACACCAGAATTATCCAACAGCAGATACGAATGGAAAACGACTTTCTCCCTCTCTGTCTCTTTGCATGTAAGTACGTATGTTAGGCAGCAACGTTGTGCCAATGCAATGGAATTCAATGGTCACCAGTCAAGTCAAGTCAGTCGAAAATGGATACCAGAATCTTCTACATGTAAAAGGCTGGCTTTTCCGCCAGTTGCTGAGCGTGAAAAATTATCAGCCTATCTGCCAAATATGCTAAATAGCTCTGTGCGATTTTTCAACGACTCCCAACCAAAAGATAATGCTACAGAACTGAACTCTGCACAGAACTCACTCAATACTTCATTCTCCTTCCATTCTTCCCTCTCTTCCTCTCTTTCCTAAATATTTAATTTTTCCTACCAACTACCATTTCTCCGCTTAGAACAACATACGAGTATACTAAAAGAGTATACGAGTACGTTCCTAGCTCCCCTTCCTTTCCTTACTCAAACTTCTTGAACTGCAAATAAATACGATTGATAGACTCCACTCTGCACACGCTAAGTTTGCCATGTTTACATTTCCACGTAGTCCTTTTCACTCTTTTCTTCTTCTCAATCATTTCTAAATGTGCTACTTGCAGTCGCTATTTTGGGAACAACTTGTAAGAATATTAGAAATGTTGCCTTGTTGTACAGTACATAAAAATGTCTCTTGCTCAATCTGCAATTCTGGCCATTGAAAATGACCCAATTCGTTTGGCCTAATTGAATAGCCGTAATTACACCAATAATTACTTTGTAGCGATCGAACGACTACTTTTAAGCACAGTTTTAGTTCAAAGACTAAAGACGTTACGTAATTAGCAGTTAGGTATAGCATCAAGTGAATGCACTTCAAAGAATGTCACTTTTTGTGCTTCACACAGGTACAAACAGAATGCACGTACAATTAGTGTGAACACGTTTACCAACGGTGTACTTAGTGAGTGTACTATCAATGGCTATGATCCGCATCGCAGTTGCTCCAATTATTTCCCTTTAGCGACTGACAGACTGCGGATTGTGTATACATAAAATGTTAGCAATAGTCAACGTTTCGTGTAGCGTGAAAATGGCAGAAAGTAGAGCAAGAGGAGAACAAAGTAGAGGAATGCGAGTGAAAGTCAATGATCCGCTAATTAGCTAAAATGCAGCAGACCCGACTGCGCCACACAGATGACAGGACAAGGACAAACAGTCAATTTCGCTTTCAGCTAATTGAACGGACCGCGACGGCCGACAACTTTATAAGGAAAGGTATGCCTGCCTGTGTCTACCATGTGTACCATGTGTACCATGTGTGTGTAGTGTGTTCCTAGAGTGGACATTGTGTGTCACTTTTTAGCTGTGGCTGAAGGATCCGCTCCAAAACCAACGCATTTTGTCGTGGGAGTCAATAAGAGTGAGCACTTGCTTAGCCAGTTGAGTATTGCACAATGACAGAATATCCAGCAGATCTACAGAACATGGTAGTTGTGCATGGTGGTTGGTGGTTGGTGGGGGTCGTGGAGGGTGCATGGCTTTAGAGGTACTACTACCACGTAAGCCGTTCAAACATTCTGCCCTCCCTGGGGACATATTAGTAGTTTCTGCGAGTCGAGCACAATTCACAGTGACAAGACATAATATTTGAAACAACTTTAGCCACAATCGGTTTACCAACTTATGGCAAGGCCTATCCCATTTGAAAATAAAGCATTAGATACAAATGCATTTTTATTACTAGGGCGTATATGTACACAATTTTATGAAATAGTGCAGACTGCAGACACATCAAATCAATGATCCGGTGAGATTTAATAATATGTGATATTTTACATGTAAAATACACAAGTCAAATATCTCCAAGGTCTAATTTATAAAACGGTTGAATCAGTTCAATGAAATGATTCCACTTATTAAAGTTCTAACAGCATGTCTGATGAAATTCAAAGAAAAGGGGTTTTAGATCCAGTAAAGCATCAACATCAACATTCCAAGTGAAAACTATTTTGAAATTTAACAAAATGCATTGAAAATGTAATAACATGTATTTGTAATATTATTGGTATTATTTACAGTCAAATTTAGAAGCCCGGACAAATTCAGTCGGTTATTTCTGCTAAAAAGCATGGTTTGAAATTTTTATATAGGAAAGCGGATCTTTGGAATACGGTGAATGTATTTGATATTTGAAATTTTTGGTAAGACAATCTTGTGACACTTTCTGCCATTGAAACAAAGGGGAATTGTCACATTATGTGGTCCATTTAGAGATGTATTGTTCCAAGCGCTGCGTTTCTTCATTGAGTGTAACATGTAATCCGAAGACAAAGTGCTCCACTAAAGTTTATAGAGCAAGTCTTTTGTGCGCATAACCTACATAAATACATTAGTAAATGCACATGTGTTTACAATGTATACATTGTAGACTGAAACTGAATATATTTAATAAAGAAGCGGATCCAGAACAGAAGAGATGTTGTCTTGTCACGAGGGGGAAACTGTGCTGTAGCCAGAATCTGAGAGAGAAACGAATCTGAAACTTGGTAAATTCATTAGAGAGAGAGAGAGAGTTGTCTCTTAATACATGTGAATCATGTGATGGTGGGTTGCTTATAAGTGTGCTCTGTAGACATACAAGACTTGTAAGTTTAAAAAGAAATGTGTCTGGTGATGTTCTATTTTCTGTGTCTTCTCTTCCCGTCTGATCTGGTTTGGTTAAGTCTAACAAGGAGCAGAGAGAAAGAGGGGATGCAAAATGGATGGGTTATCAATTGATAAATATTTAGTATTCCAACAATGTTCCATCTCGACAAGACTAACGTGAAGCGAAAGTCTGCTGTTGCCTTCCGTTTACTTTCTCCACGAACTGTTTCACTCACTCCACTACTTCTTTCTATATTAACAAGACTACAGCGGGAGTAGCTCTAAGTACCTGCAACTGGTATACTGAATGCAGGGCCCTATTATATTCACCAGAGTCATGGACTTGAACTGACGAGAACAAAATGGGATAGAATTGTGGATCCGAATGATGGAATACTGTAACAAAGTTTTCATTCTACACAACATATCCTTTTTCCCATGCAATATTATGTACACAGAGATACCGATGGAACACTATCTCCCTATAGAGGGCTACGTACGTAACACGGTGTAATGTGAGTGCATTCACGTCCCCAGCCTCAACAACAGAACACCAACACGAAAGACACGTAGCAATACCTACTACTACTACTGCTACTGCTATTACTGTGTACACCACATAAGAAAATACTTGTGCATGTCGATTGTCGACTGTGAACAACAACAACGCTATGAACGAGTGTTACAATAAAACAGTGAACACACGCGGGGAGATTGAAGTACAGTCTTTAGCTCCTAAACAACATATACTTTAAGTAATAGTTGTTGTTGTGCGATATGTTTCAGAGTTACAGATATTTATTACACTGGATGTTGCTAATCTCTCTATCTTTGTGTGTGTTTGTGCTCTGTGCACTTTACAGACTACAGACTCATCGACAGGACATTGTGGATGCCAATCGGCAATTCATACATCTCATTTCATTAGCATCATCCTGTAGCTAGAACTCAATCTCATTAGTATCACGCTCATTGTTCCTTTTCCCTGCTTCTATCTACTAATTGTCATTATTCCTTAATTTACAATGCCAACCATTATTGCTTCCCTGCCCTGGCTGCATTTGTGACCAAGAAACAGAACACAACTTCTCTCATAACCAACACCCACCACCCACACTTTCTCTTTCTTTTCTACGAGAAATGAGTTTTACTGCGCATTTAAGGTTTCCATTTGGTTTCATTGTGCGAGTAAAACTAATTGTGAGACTTATTTAGCTGAATCAATGACTTCTTTTGCAATGAAATCCAATTGTCCAAGAACAGTGTAAATATTTAAATTTTGCAAAGCGTCTGTATTCTAGTTTGTGCTAAGGTAGATATGTAGGTTGTTGCCTACGCTATAAAATATTTTATGCGACGGGATGGTTCATTTTTTGAGTCGTTCCATCGTTGACTGTGCAATAAAATGAAATAACAATTTGAAGAGATTGTGAATACATTGGAAGATAATGGACGTTGCACACGTCAGCGAATGTAGTAGTAAAAGTGCTTTTCAACGGTCAAGGATGTTGTTAGAATGATTTGTATGAATGCATCTGTAAAAGTATCTGGTAATTGTTTGTGCCTACTCTGCCTACCTAAACATCTACAGATGGAAGAGTGAAAGTGTATACGGGCTTTCACGTTTAGCTGTCTGTGTGTGAATGTTCTCTTTGTGAATATTATGCGAGGTTGTAAATATGTATTGTGTGTTGGGGAGAGGCATGTTGGTTCGTTCGTTGGATGGATGGATAGAGGAGTCTGTGGAGGAGTCGTTCACTGCACCCACCTACCTATCTACCAGCTACATACGTACATACGTACATACGGTGGAGATAGCGGGTAGTATTTTGCTGCCATTATGTGATGCGATGTTCATGTGAAATGGGGAAAAGAGCATCTGGAATGGAATCTCTCGTTGTTCGTTCCTTTCTTGAGTTCAAGTTGAACATGTAAAATTCGTTTTGTTCTTGTCGGTGTTTGGCTGGAGGAAAGTATCTGAGGAATGCAATAGATCTTGTTGGGAATGCATCTATCCTCCTCCTCTTCTCTGCTCTCTCTCTCTCTCTCTCCCACTCTCTCCCATTCTCCTTTCACTGGCTCCCCACTCACTCTCTGCTATGAGAAGATTCTATTCTGTTGTGTTGTGTGTGTGTACGTATGTATATGTGTGTCTCTTCCCAACTTGGCCTGCAACTCAAGCAGAAAATTTCTGATCGACTTGCCGACTTTGTAATTTTACCATGTGTGCATCTTTACTCGACATAGTAGTGGAAATAGCTTTTCTACCTTCTTGTTCGTCTTTCTCTTCTTGTACACTCAGTCAAGTCAAGTCAACTGAACTGAGCTCAGTTCCACTGACAACATTTCTAATCGCTCGCAAACTCACCATTACAACCAGTAAGCAGCACAACACACAACAACCGGGGCTATGCAGTTCACAGAAGAGATGAGAGGACTCTTCTCTCTCTCGCTCTCTCTTTACTATATCTGTAGTCTGTAGTCTGTAGTCTGTAGTCTGTAGTCTGTAGTCTGTGCAGTGTGTGTAGTAGTAGGGCTGTGCGCTGTGAACCTTTCATTCATTTCCTCCTTACTTTCAACTCTCCGTTGTTACTGTTGTCAATCTATTCGATTAGGACCCGTGCCTCTGTGCCTCTTAGCCCTTTCTCTTCCTTCCTTCCTTTAAACTGCTTACCCTTTCTCTTGCTCGTGTCCCACTCCTCATACGTAATCGTATTAGAGAGAAACAATAACTCAAAACAACCTACACTCGCGACAATCTCTTTTATTTATTTCGTCAGACAAGAGGTCACCCCTATCTCTTCAGCATCAGTCAACACAATCAACATCTTTTTATCCCGTGTCCTGTCTATTTTCCGCCATCGTCAGTATGTAATGTTGTACCATGTCAATCCCAATCTCTAGCCGCTGTATCCTATATATTTAATGCAGTATTACGATAGGAGTAAACTTTAAAAATATGCAACTGTCAGAGAAAAATGATTATCAAGGTTTATTTCGTAGTTCACAACAACTAGTTATGTACCCAGAGTATACTAGTGATTCATATTATTCGGACGCAGCGATTAACATTGTGTGCACTGCCAATACTTACAATAGTTTG
>JABASC010000729.1:0-32843 GCA_019776185.1 Plutomurus gul | reverse complement strand
CACTAACATCTTGGCAGAAAGGTTGACCTCTAGGGGTCATTCAGTGATATATAAGCACAAAATATTTTTAAATTCGATTTGGTTTAAAATTAGAATTTAGCGTGTGCATGACACTTCAATTGATTTAGATACGATTCTAATAGCAACATGTCAAAAGGTTGACCTCCAAGGGTCATTTAGTGATATATGGGCACAAAATATTTATAACTAACAATAAGATTTAGCTCTAAATAATTGTAATGTTACTGTTAATAATAAGCTTAATTTTGGTTCTGAACAAAATGTACAAAGTTAAAAATATTCTTAGCCCACATATCACTAAATGAAAGTTGCTGTTAGAGTCGTGTCTAAACCAATTGAAGTGTCATGCACACGCTTAATTTTAATTTTGAGCCAAATCGAAGTAATGAATATTTTCTGCTCATACATCACTAAGTGACCCTTGGAGTTCAACCGTTTCAGAATGCTCTTTATATATTTATAAGGTAATGAATAATGAAATTAAGCATCATTAGAGACCATTTTGCACATAATATATTTTATTTCAATATTTGGTGCCGTCATTATAGATGAATTGGCCCCAAATCTTCATTTCCAAGCCCTTTTTGATTTGTGCATAAAAAGCGCAAAACCCATTATGCACAAAATTTTTTTTGTTTAAAAACATGTCCAACTATCCCATGTGCCTGAGCCAAAAAAATGGAGAATTTGAACGTGGCCAACTCTCCCCAGGATTTTTTGAAAAAGCCGTGTTCGGCTATCTCCCCAATGCTATGAAAAATCTTTGAAAGGCCCTGTAGGTCACAGGTAGAATTTTAGGTATAGGGTCAACTACATGAAAGTTGTGTAGAATTTCACGGGCTATCTAGGGTGAAGTTCCGCTGACAGGCGATATGGTCCTTCATTTGCTAAATAAGTTTGATTCAATATTACTTGTTAATTAAGTAACAATTTGAATTGTACTTGCGTAAACTAAATGTTGAAAGACGATTGATCATGTAAACTATTGATAGAGTGCGACCATCAAGTATTGATATTTGGTGAATTTTGAAACGTAAAATTTCGTATTTTGGAATAGGGGAATGAAATTAATAGGGCGACCAATCCCAAGGCTCCAAATATAACTTTTGATGCTGCTAATGTTAATCTCACGTTGTCTGCCCATCATGTGACCCCAGTACAAAAATCGTCGGATGCCGGTGGTACATCTCCGACTGAAGACGTTAGTCCAACAGTAACAACTGTGTTTAAGAAGTAAGTAAACCTTTCAATGCTTTCATGGGGGAGAGAAATCCAAGGATAGTATGACAGAATACTTCCTGCATCTTATTTTAGTAAGGGATTGTGCTAGTTTTGAAAAATATTTGTACTCTATATGACCAATTTACATAAGAGCAATGTCTGTAGCCATGAATATGGTACTCAGAATAATTACTCGAAAGTTTCAAAATTAAATTCCATAGTAACAATTTGTTTGGGATGAATGTTTACTGCCGGTTGTATTTGATTTTTGTTGTTGATATATTCTATCAGGAAGGCTTTGCATTTTACTTACCTTCATTCATTAGTTGATTGCAATATTTAATAACCACACAATTTTAGGCTGTTCTCAACCAATTGACATCGACTGTATTTCTATTATTTGTTACAATGGCTCACTACGAGTGTGAAATTTATATACTTGACGAGGACAGTGAGAACGTGAAAATAATGCTTCAAAATTTGTCCAGGGCTTCTGACACAGATGACCGTAATCGAATTAAGCACAGGCTATTAGAAGCTTTTAAACCATTAGTGGATTTCATGGAGCCCAAGTTAGCAGACTTCTCGGATGCTTCAAAGAAAGGATTCGATGACTTGGCACCAACTACTGAAACTTTACATCAAGCAGACTGTACTCAGGGTATGTTTTACTAATTTACTGCGAAAGTGAACTGGTCAGTGATCACTTTACACGATAATTACCTTTTGCTTATTGCAGAAGCGACTGAGGCAACAGTACCTACTTCAATTCACGTTCGAGGAACTCAATGCAAAAAAGGTACTCCGTTTGTGGAGCCGGTTCGTCCCTCTCAGCCCCCAAGCTCCGCCAGTTCTCAGACTCAAAAAGAGTCAACCCTCTCAAAGGCTAAAAATGTGCCCCTGAAAACAAAGGAAAATATTTTCAAGGGCAAAGTGTTAAAAGCTGACGAGCAGGGCGATACATATATGGGGATTTCAAGGGCCGACCCAGTGTGGAATCGTCCTCCAGTCGCCGGTGTGTCTATCACAGTAACTGCCGAGAAGTCATCCGTGACAACATCTCGCAGGAGCAGTACTACCGACGATTACGAAGATCATGTAGTGAGTAACAAATATTTTGTGTCGTCAACAACAATATAAAAAAATTGTAGAAAGACTATTTAACACTGGAGATCTCTATTAATAAATATATCGCCAATACCAATAAATATAGTAATTTATAATTCTGCGTTGCGAGTGTGTCACCAATACTTTACTGAATTTTTAATTGTAGTGTGGAGTCCTTGGCTGTAACGATCATTCTATGGAAACTCATGTCCACACTCATACTCATGGATGTATTGGCGGCTCTCATGCCGATCCAAACTGTGAATGTTGTAAGTTTGTAATATTATTAGGTCACAATGAAAAGCAAGTGGCAATCGGAAAATGCACCTTCATGATTTAATTTGCAGGTAAAAATGGACACACGATTGCTGCAATGATGCGCCCGGAGGATTGCAAGCGGTGCACAAGTCAAATGGTTTGTAGTATTAGTTAATTTTGTTGCTTTATGTTTTCATATCAATAATATGAATACCTTGTAGCATTGATGCTCACTCAAAAGCTTAAGTAATATCAGTTATTCACAGCATTGTACCTTTTAGTTTTCTACTTAGCTTTCGATACTTGATTTTCCACAGTTTGCAAATATTCCAAGCTTTTGTCACACACATGTAGTATACAATTACGCACATTTAATCCTTTTTTTGTTTAAAATTACTTGGTGGACGTTTGAGCTTTCATGTAAGGCAAGACTCATTTGGTTTGTAATTTGGAATGCACCGATATTTTCAGTTGACCAGCAAACTAATAACTTTTTATTGGCATTCATTTAGTGTGTACCATGTGGGATTATGTTTCAGAGCGGCCTCCCAGTTCATTCGAAATATCCTCAGATGCGTCAGAGAATGTTAAAGACTTTAAATCAGCGTCGTGATGGAGGAGAAGAGGTTGATGTTAATGGGGTAACGGCAAAACTACAAAAGGCAACGCTAAACCCAGTGCCAAAAGCGGTCAATAAAAAGGAAATAGTAGTTGTCACTAAAAGTACTCCACCAATCGAAGATGTGGATGCATTGGTCAGTATGATAGAGGGAACGAAGATTTCGGCCGACCCCAAAAAGGCTGCTAAAAGAGCTCGACAGAAAGAAAAGAAGGTAAAATTGTTGGTGTGGTCACCGTTTTTGTTGTTGATGTCATATTTCAGTAATGGACTCAAGAGCCCTTGCAAATTCGAAACATTTTACAATTTTCCCTTTGAATGTGTGATATAATTCTTGCTTATAATCTGTGAACTATTTGAAAGTGTAGTTGAGTTTTCGGACTTTTCCTCCCCACCTTGGTAATGGGAGTACTTCAAAATATTATTTTCACTTACATTAATACGCAGTGTAGTTTTTCATCTGAACTCATATGATTCTCTTGCAAAAACCTGGTTTACTGGATCAGTTGAAAAGTAGTGCTCTAATGTGATTTAACCTGACTTTGTTTAAGCTGTGTTTTTATTTATTTTAAATAGCTGATTATGTTATTTAAATAATGTTTTAATCGACATCGTGTACTAATTCACCGGTGAAACACTATTAAATTCATATGCTGTTTGCATACATGATTTGAAGAGCTGAAAATGTATTGAATTGTGATTCAAGGTTTAATGCAATGATCCGTACTTAAATTGTTCAGATGCAGGTTCAAAAGGAAGAGGATGAACGACGACTAAAATTGGAAGAGGAGGAGCGGCGTTTAGAAGAATTGCGTCAAAAAGAGGAGGAGGAACGAAGATTGGTGGAGGAGGCGGCAAGACTAGAGAGAGAACGCATCGAATCATTAGCAAAAAAGTCCAAGAAGAAGAAGAAGAAGAAGAATAAAATAAGTTTGCAAGAAAGCTCTGTATCGATGCAAACTATAATCGAAACTGACTGCGGCACCGAAGAGGCCAGTGTTCAAACTCCAGCTGTTGACGATTGCGCAACAAAATCTATCAGCGGAAGTAAAAGGAAAAATAAGGAAGTTGTACCTAAGGATAGTATTAAAGTTGATATGCCTCAGCCAACAATGGCGCTTCCCGAAGAGAAATCTGATAAGCCGACTGAGATGGTGACCATAAGACGTCACCCCACAGTGCCAGACACGACTGTAACGATAAGTATGAAGTCCAACAGCGGACATGAGGACGTGTTATACACTCTCATAAACGGCCAAGGTGAGCTTTTTTGTTTTTCATATTGTTGGTATAGGAGGATGACTGTTGTCTTTACAATTTTTGCGAATGACTTGTTAGTGTACGAAACGGAAGGAGCGGACGTGAGTAAAGAGCAGGGGCACAATAGCGAATTGGGTAAAGCTAAGTCTAGTAAGAAGAAAAAGAAGAAATCTAGGAACAAAGACTCAAATGATATTAGCAAATCCAATGAGCGTGGCTCCACTACTCAAGGCGCTCCGACTAACAACGTACAGGAGGCCGTTTCTCAGAGCAAGACCGAGTCGATGGCATATGGCGATAGACATCGAGGTAAATCGTTCTCATTTTTGAACAATATTCCGCCCGAAACGGAAATCGACTTGTCCAAGTTGAAACTTCCTCCGGGAATTACAATTACAAAAGTGAATCAACACGTTTCTCCTAATCGTGGGTTTATTCGTGGTGAGTTGAACCATTGAAATTCTAGATGTGGCACTAAGTAAGTGTTACTTTTTTTGGAAAGCTTTGCTTTTTCCGATGCACTTTGAGTATTAACACCTGCAGCACATCCTCCCAATGTACTCTGCAGTAACCTCTACAGTAGTGAACGTGTTACAGCTGGAATTTTGAATTTACAGATTCGCTGCAATTTCTATTATTTTATTAGCTATTCTGCTAAGGGCTAATATATTTATGGGGTAGATGTAGTTGGTTGGAAGAGAATATTTCAGCTACAAGCATAGCTTTACACAGCGATGGCCTAGGGTATGGTAGGGCGGTCTGAGGTGACTTCCCCCCTGGAATTTACTCCCACTATGCTTAAATAAGGACCCTCCTAGTCTCTAGGGGTGTGTTTCGTTTAAACATAGACCCCGGTTTATAATTTTCAAATGAGCTACCTTGGCCAAACCTGTTCAACACGAATCTTGAATCATTTCTAACGTGAATTATAATTATATCACAGGTATTCCGGATAAACAGAAGGAAATCAGTAAGTCGCCGCCATATCAAGTCCAAGTGTCAGAAAACACATTCAGCGATGTGCCATCACCTTTCTACGGTGATGTGTTTAAAAAGCCAAGTGTAATTGTCGTGGATGCTCATTATCCAAATAAGAAGAATGACATCCCCAATGATGATTACCTCACTCGATTTGAAACCGAGAAATTTAAAGAGGTATTTTCATTGGACGTAATTTTTGTGCATCTTCTTGTGAGACACATAAATTACATATAATTTTTGTACTATGAACAGGTTGTGTCAACTAAGACCAGACGAATGCGTAATCGAGCCCAACGATCAAAGGACGATGATATCGAAGATGTTGATTACAGCGAACCTGATGGAAGTGGCTTATCTGAAGCAGGTGTTTGCGACTTTAATACAAACTATACTCGTCCCTATAATGTAGGACCTTCGTACACCCGTCGAGTTGGATATCGGCCCAAGGTTGTAAATGTTGGTGGTCAAAGTTCGAACCCCCCAGAGTACAAGGCTAAAATGAACTTTCCTCCATCGAGTAATACTGGTAGTGCCAGGAACTATTCACATCCTAGCCGAGGATATCGCAGCCAGCAATTGGGTTCTCAAGATAGCAGCTCTGTGGATGAAAACTCCAGTGGCATGAATAGCAGGAGTCGTATTTCCAATTCTACAAATAATACTAACATAATTCCAAGATATGTAAAAGCACGTGAAAATATGAATAACATGAATGGCCTAGGCAGTGATTCGTATGGGGTCGTTGGGAAGTCTGTTAGTAGCACTTCGCCCGTGCATCAGTCAGGTCAAACGGTACAAATGCCTTACGGATCTCCGACTACAACACTGACAGCGAACTCATTCGATCCGGTTGACTCTTGGAATGAACCCACATTTTCTACAAACCAAGATGAGTATTGTAATGATGAACCCAAATTAACCCAAAATAATAATCATGACAGTCGATGGAATTCCACCAGACTTCATTCCACCACCCCCCAAACAGAAATGCCAAACATAATGAATAGATGGGAAGCTATACTAAAAGAATCATATGGTCCAACCTTTGGACCTTTTACAGTTCAAGCTGGTGATAGGAAAACGACGTGGAGTCCTTGGGGCGAGCTCAGTGGAACGGAAGGCTCTAGTCCAGACAATAATTCTAGTCGGCCACACTCGTGTGACCTCCTTCCATCTGATGTTAAGATTGACACCGGCTCCAATCACTGCTCGAGTCCTGTACAGCGACCCACCCCTATTCCAATCGGCGTACCTCCAGTAGGAGTTAATCCAGGCTCCGTTTCCCAAGCCACCAAAAAGCAACTTCTCATTAATCCCATTGCTAGACCGTTATCGAGAAATTCTCGTCCGGAGTCAATGCTAAGTGATCGCAGTTCGGCGGAGGATGTTCGAGTAACACAACAAAACAATAGTCCCGCGATAGTGAACAATGTTCGCCCGGCTATGTCCTCCACTCCTTTTGGAGTTCGTGATCTGTTAGCTTCGGGTAGTCGACAATCTGTTTTTGGCGACATGACTTTCACTCCAGGTAATAATGGTGTGAACGGTCATGGGTATTTAAACCCGGAACTCCCGGTCGGAGTTAATCCTACAGGTCGATCGACGATGCCGATAGGAAGTAGACCCCAAAGCTACGACTTTTGTACCGTTACCACCGTATCCTCCTCAAATGGAAACGAACACATACCCTCAGTCTCCATGTACTCCAACATGGGATACCCGGACTTTAAGCGTAACGTGGGCCATGTAAGTAAGCCGAGTGTCAGCACCGCGGAGGTGCCCTCCTACCACTGGGGAAAGAATGACAATCGAAACGATTCTTCCGGGATTTCCTTGCTGGGACTGGATAACCGACCGTATGTATGCCCTGGTCTAAACCCCTACCCAATTGAAAGCTCAAGCTACTTAGGGGATGCCCCTGAACCTTATGGCTGTTATCAGCAACACCAGCCGCAGGCCAACGATGGGTATGATAATCGAATTCGTACTAACCCTATGAGTCTCCCCAATCACACACACAATTATCACGGCCAAGTGTACACAAACATGGAGGACTTACGCATGGATGGTAAGTGCGGAAACTTGTAAAAAGTTGTTCTGTAGAAGATTATGGCAATTAAAAAATTACAATTGCATTTGATATGTTTCCAGACCGTGGCCACTACAGACTGAGTAAGCCTGACGACCGCCAAGACCACTCGGGAGATCCTTTCTACCCCCGAGTGGATCTGATGGCTCAAACTCATCGGGCAATTGGTGCAGAGCGCGGAGGTAAATCCAGAATGGGTGCCAACCTTGGAAACTACTGGCCTGGAAATTTCGATGAGCAATGAAGTAGGTGAAATACTGTCGGATATTTCTAGCATTAAAAATTCATTCTGCAGACAGGCTAATGGCAAAAGTCGCACAGCTGGTGTGAACAAGTTTATAATCTTAAAAATATGTCGGTGTAGAATCTTTATAGAACTGTGTACTGTTTTACAGATATAAACACGAAACAAATGGAGATCACATAAAAGGAAATCAAGAAATGCTTAGAGCTTATAATGACCAAATGAAGAAAATTCAACTCCACCTACTTCAGTCGTCGTCTTGATAAAAAATCTTAAAATTACAACATGAACTTACTTAAAAAATGTTTCTTAATTTTACATTTATAGACCATGAAAGAACTTGTACTAGTGATTCTCATATACAATGGTATAAAGTGAAAACGATTCAAAATAAAAAAATTTTGTGTTACGCACAAATACTTGTGGTTTTTATTTTTTCTATTTTTTTTAGCAACTGATGGAATGAATTTGTACGTACTAAATGTACAAATTATCTTTTTTGTTGGAGTTAAAGTTGTTATGATGTGCTTTATGCCTAAGTGAAACTCAAATGCACTGAATAAAGTATAATTATAAATCAATATGAGATAAATCAATTCAAGTTATAGGTACTAAATATTTAGTCCCACATGATGAACTGTTACTTGTTATTTGTAAGTACATTGACGTTTAATGTAATAAAATGTTGCGTAAATAAATGTACCTTTGTATGAATGCGGTCAAAACACCTTATGCTTTATTGTATTTTCAACTTAATTTCTAACATTTAGCATATTAGGTATTAAAAGTGTAAACATACTAAAATTACTTACAATTTATCATTGTAGAAAAGTACATGCTAGTTAAATAATGGCATCAAAAATTTCTGGCTTGGGCAACGTACTCAAAATTGTATGATTGCATTAAATGTAAAACCCTATCATGATAACTAATGCATTAAGTAAGCTGACTCGGAACTATAGTTACTAATTATTTTTTGAAATTGAGTAGACTTTTGTAAAATTATTGAACTAGTAGAAACTGCATGTATGAACTTAAATTTTTACATTCCGTGCAGAACACATACAAAAATGATTATCAGGTATTGTCCAGTAAAGACAGCTAAAGTAGTAACACGCCTACATACTTCACTCAAAAGATGCAATCAGTGAATGACAATCAATTGGCACCACAACTATTATTATGCATTCATTCCATACACAACTCTAATCAAGCGTTTTTAGACTTCACGACACTTTCAGTTTGTGTTTGAGTAAGAAATTCAGGACCGTCCAGGAGACCGTAGTACAATGATGCGACCGAAACCACCTTGGCCTTGTCGGTTTTTTTACTCTTTACCGGAACATATTCTTCATCATCGGAAAGAAAGCTTATTTCAAATGAATCACTCTTATGGGCCTTTACTTTACCTGCAAATTTCAAATTAGAGCAGTCAAAAAGTTAATTTTGCACTAGAAATTAGAGGGAATTAGAAACAAAACCAAATGGCTTTCATGATTTACTTTTAGTTTTGCTTAAGACAGATACATCTTTCTTAGATCTGGACGCAGGTTTCGACAATGGTGTATTTACTCTCCGTTTATTTACACGTCCATTCAGGGCAGATCTAACGTTCAATGATGGCGATGTCACGGTTCCAGTACTGACGAAAACTCGATCCCCCCGATCATTCTTCGCATACTTTTTTAATTTATTGTCCTACAGAATTTATAACCGACCCATTAAATGCTTACTGAATACAAACACATGGAATCTAATAGCAATTCGACTTTCTATGATTAGAACAGATTAAGAATAAAGAAAGTGGTAGAAAAGTTAGAAATCCGTTTTGCAATTGCACCGTACCATTATTTCGTATGAGTAATGAATCACATCCAGTTCTTCCTTGAGTCTCTGAATCTCATAAGTCTAAACAAATATACAAATAAAATATTGCAAATAATATCCACTGAAAAACATTAATACTCCCTGACATAATATCACGTTCTTCACCTGGTTATTTACTATAGCATTCGTGCTCTCAATGGTTTCATTCGCTCTGCTCAATTGCCTGTCATACTGAACGCATGTAGACTGCCCGTCCTCCAGCTCGCTTTTCAATTGCTAATGCAAACAACAACATTAAATTTGCATACAAATACAATCACAATTATATACTAAGGACTTTTTTTTTTAAATTACGCAGTTCTCTTCGCTCAATCGTTCGACTTCCTTCATTAGCTTATCAACTTGTAGCAAGAGTTCTTCAGAGCTGTTAGGCTCCTCCGATGTCAGTCTCTCAATCTCTTCATCCTTCATCTGAATAACATTATATATTATCTAAGTCATGCGTTTCCCAAAATAATGTGTAAATGTATGCAATATGTAAACGAAGTCCTAACGCTTACTCTAAGAAGGTTTGCATGATAGCCAATGATGTCATTTAAATGGGCATCTTTCCGTTCGACTTCAATTTGTAAATGAGCAATGTCACCTTTTTTGGCATCTACCCATTTCTGGAGAGCGTCCACAGCTTCATTCAGCTCATTAATAGTGCTTTCCTGGTTCTGGAATCATCACAAAAGAAACAAAAAGTGAATACATAATATTATAAAGCTACCGAATTCGATGCCTTAACAAACCTTTATGATCTGGTTTTTCTCTGCAACAACTTTAGAAAATGAAGGTGGTTGTGGGGTTTTATATTTGCTTCCTTTGGTGCTTTCCTCGTGTTCGTCGTATTCGCCTTCACTAAAGCTTACATAATCGTCCGAGGCTGCCTCAGCCATCATGGTTTCCTTAAAGAGCCGTAGCTCACGCTCGTGATCATCCCGCAACATTTGCGCTTGCAAAGACAGTCTCTTTTGATTTAAGTCATCCAGGGCGGAGATGTACTCTTTGGATTGAATGCTGCAAGTTAAACGACTATTATTAAGACAGAACAAGGAAACACTACACTAATCATGCATAAAATGGCAAAGCTAACTCTGCTTCTTTGTCCTGTTCTTCCAACAATTTAATGAAATCCTTTAAGCGCTCATTCTCATCTTCACGATCTTGCAAAAGTTGTTGCAAATTGATATTATGGATTTCCAATTGACGAATATATTCGCTTTCGTATTGCTCGCTGACAATACATTGGTCCATTTCATTTTTATTAATGACAGGTTTGGCCTTAGGCTTCGAAACAACCGTTTGGCATTCATACTCACTTTCGCATTCTTCTGCGTCTTCGGAAATCTCGTTCGTTATACTCATTGCGATAGATTGAGATTTGCTAATTGACTCTCGAACTTTACGATAAAACTTTGAATTATTTTTTGGCGGCTGAACTTTTTGAAACGCTATCTGTATTGCATCATTAAAATAAAAATATAACATTTCTAATTATTGTATAATTAATCGTGAATGCATGATAATCATAGTACACTTACAACTTCACTTGCTACAGCAGAATTTTGAAGTACTTGGAAGGTCGACTCGTAGTTTTTCGGATCAGGATTGATGTTAACTATCATGCTAATATGAGATGCGGTCGTGAGATAGCTCTGAAAAAGACGCGTTAGTTTGTTTTCACGAAACGGAACAAATTCATTAGAAGTGTGTCCTTTACTTTGCTGGTCCCTAAATTCATAAAATAGAAAGTAGTTTATTAAATGGTCGGATGACGATGATGGCAATAAAAAGTCGAGTCAATTATATAAATGTGCTGTATGAAGAATCGCCTCTCGCAGTGACCGAAAAGACCCTACCTGCTAGATTCCCCAACAACGCTCAACAAAATCCGGCGAAAAAACCAGAAAATTCGAAGAAAAAAACACCAAAGACAGAAATGTAACATTTTAAGCGACAACGAAGAGAAACTCTTGTACCGTGAGGTCGGTTGAATTGTGAATAGATCTTTGTCTATCTGTCATTCAGAGTCACAACATACAATCACAATTTTAAACATTCAATAGTCAACTATTGAAATTGCACGGCAATCCCGTCAATGCCATTGGAAGGGAGAATATAAATGTATCTGGTTATCCTGCTCTTCGCGATAGGTAAAACAGTTAGCAGAGTGAATGGGTAAAACAACGGATAAAGATACTAACTTTCGTCCTAACTCATACCTCGCGTTTTCTTTGTACCTACCTCATAGCTCTGATGCATCGCAAAAGGACTAAAAGTGACTGATTGATGTTTCCAGATTCCTTGAGACGGGACCCAACATTCCCTGTTTGTGATGCTCTTTCCGCTCCCGCCAAATCACAGAAGCTTATTCTATGAATACAGAAAACATCTAATGATGCAAATGTCAGCAAAATAACCATATTATTAAAATGTGCTCGTACCTGTGAACTTTCTTTGGGTAAACATTGCCCTTGGTTGTACCAACCGTCACAACTCGAATATTAAAAAAACAATGAGATCTACTTGAAGTTGAGTTCATCTGAGTTACAGCAAAATGCAAATTGGATTTTCCAGCTAAGAACAATTTGTACGCTTCTTCAGCACTTATCACACAAACTTCAGTCAAATCTGCAATTGAAAACGGTCGTTATCATTCCGTTCCATTTCTACACAAATATTTACATTTACAGTATACCTTTGATATAAACATGACCCCTATGATCGGCCATCATTTTAAGCTCCTTTCGTTTCTTTATTGCAGGGGATATATGTTCGAATAAATCGTAAATTTTATCATTGTAAAGTTCGGCAAAGGACACCCAAATACAATATAAAGTTGAGCCATCAGGAATAGTATTGTGATCAGAAACTAAAATTTAATAAATTTCTGATGAAATTATATCAAACATGAAAAAGAATGTGCACAGGACAACATGGCTTAAATTATTTTACACACTTGGTTTCGAGTCTATTATACTATTAGTTGCATAATTTATAGATGCGCCACCGGATCCCGAAGAAATGAGTGAGCCACACATGGAGGGGCGAAATGAGGAACAGAATGAATCCATAACTGACTGTTTCTGAAAAATGTTAAATGCACATCATACATGACATGAGTACCCAATTTTACGAATATTGCAGAAATAATTATGGGGACAAAAATATTCACTATTTTCACGTCACGAAGTATTCTGGCTTTGAGTTCTTGAAGGGCTGAAGTGTCCTTCTCACTTAAGCTAAGGCACTGCTCGAACATCAAGGGTTTAATGTCACCACGCAGGTAGAGTTTGTCTTCCAAGCGGTTGAAAAGAACTTCCAGTGTTCTTGGAACAATTCCAAAATCACTTCCATATCCTTACAAGAAATACACAAGTACATATTATGTAACAGTGGTTAACCACACACCATTTTCGGCACAATAAATGAATGTCAGATCATTAGAGCATAATAAAGAATACGAGTACAGATTACTTACCCTGCATGGTATGTGTTTTTCCTGAGTTTGTAGCACCATAACCGAATATAAGACAACTTTCTCCTTTGAAAAGACGTTCTAACATAGAACTAACACATTCATCAAAAACCTGTATTTGTGTGCTTTCGGGGCTCAAAATTTTGGTGAAAGTAAACAGCGTCTCTCTTTTGTTTCCTGTGGTACGTTTGTTATTGTCAAGCACAGCTAATGTCTTTTCATCCTTAATGACAAACGGCTGAAAATATACAATGTTCAGAATAAATTAGACTTACAATTAGAGTCACATTCATTTTATGTAAAAACGTGTCAACTTTTTATGTCCTACCCCTATTTCCTTCGACGGTCGAATTCGCAAAAAAGTTTTAATTTTTCCTTTATCTATGTTCTCAATGTCATCGTCCTTAAATTCATCAGATAATTTTTTTACAACGGAGATACTGAAGTCGGCCATTATTCTGGGATGCAATGTTTCAATCTGAATGTAAGACGGTCTCGCTGGATTCCCTGGATATTCTTCATTAAATTCTAACATGCCTTGCCTTATATGTATTTTTTGAAATTCTTTATCTATCTTCATTCATTCTTCTTTCATTCTTCTTTCGTTCGAGAGTATTGTAATTGTTTCAAAATTTGTAAATATTAGAAAGATTCGAAATCTGAAAATAAAAAATTACAATTAGCACACACAAAACCTTCCATGATGAATGAATATTCTATTGTATTGAAACGTATTCTATTTTAACCTGCTATATCTTCCAAAATAACATTTTATTACTCAAAACTAGTGTATTTACATGATCTTACAATATCGTATTATGGATTCTAAGTTTCACTCAATCTCAAAAGTTTTGTAGAACGAAAAATAATGACAAATATTATGCAAATAAATGCTTGTCGCCTCACACTGCTACTTCGGATTGGAAGCACGAGTGACGGTTAGCACTTGGCATACAATTGACCGATAAAGCGCTCTTTTTTTAACCGCCAACAATGTTTCTCCAATCTTGCGTTTGAGTGAGCACCCTGCTCCATTCGTATCTCGTAATGACTAGACACTACATAAAAATACCAACTTTGTCCTCTTTAAGTTGTTTACTCAATAATGCGACTGATTATCATTTCTTACTCATTAATTATTGCCTATGCCCCATTGGCAATTACCGGACATAAATGTAACATTTACATATCAGTTCTCAATGTGTACTGAACTTTTTAATTAAAAACCGACATTCTCATAATTTCTCAAAACAAACACACTGACCTTCAAAAGGGTGATTTTCGAAGTAAAAATATTTATTATGTCTAAACTAAAAAGATAGTAGTAAATAATCACTGCGTCGAATGCGTACACCCTGCGGTAGTATTAGAAAGTTTTTCGGTGTGATAAATGAAATAAAAAAGATCACTCGTCCTTGCACGCAAAAGTTAGTGACTAATGGCTAAGAAAGTTACATAGCACGAAGAGAAGGGGTCCAAGTGAATTATGCTTGCGTGGTCTTCCTATTTATATATAATCACTTAATTAATTTCTTGCGAGAGCTCTCTCACGAAAGGTGAGCTTATGGTATCAAGTAAGTAATTAAATTTCCTCCGAGAAAAGATTAACTATTCAGAAAATGGCTGCAGTGAGAGAACGAAGAACAATGAGAAAGTAATCGCACACACGAACGATAACTAATTGCAAGTCGATGGACGCATCTCGCGCACGTTAAATAGTGGAAAAATCGTTCGGCTCATAATATAAGAGGAAAATCAAGTACTACTAAGTAAGTATTCTAATGACTCACTATTTCTAATTGTAAGTCAAGAAAGTACTTTCCACAAATGTGCCCCTCAGAGTTTTATTTTCACATTACTCTCCTTTTTTCAGCTGCACGAGAAGAGCCACCAGGAGAGAAACACTATATCTACCTACAATACTTATTCTTATAGTAGTATCCATAAAATCGTAGATAGACTACTATAATAATATGGGCTAAAAGTTGCATTGGATCCATTATGAAGATGAAGTCATTGTTTTTCTTTCGGAGACGGAACTGGATTGTGGTTTGGATGAGATTTTTTTATTTAGTTGTTAGAAAGAACATGGCTAATGTGCATAAAAATGAATAGGCAGACGAGAGAGAGAGAGAGAGAGAGAGAGAGAGAAAGAGTGGATAAGAATGAAGAATAAAGAAATGACATTAGAGGAGAGACAGAAGAAATTAGAGTGCGTTTGGTTGTGTTGGATGATGGTGATGGGGCTGGTGGTGGTGGCTTCTGCAGAAGAGACTATCATTTTTGACGTCGTCTCTTTTCTCTTTGCCATTATCCTTATGATCCCCCCGAGACTTGGAAGCGGTTGGCCGATTAAATGGAACTTATTGCTCTCACCAGCCGTCTTATTATCCTTTTGCGCTTCCAACCATTTTTATCACCGCACTTTATCACCTTGAATTAGTATTAAATATCAGAACTACTTGTATAGTACTGCTATACTACAACTACCACTGCTAAAAGTACCCAGCCAGCCACTATAAGATATACTAATATACATGTATATATATGGGCTGTGCGATCTAGTCATTTTATTCTCACTTCAACTTGCTCACTCTCGTCGTCGCCCACCACCATTCCTCAAGAGGTGCCCCGTGTGCAGACACACAACAAATCTACAACATCTAAAAGCTTTATTCTTTCTTCCAATTGCACCAGGTCCTTTTCCAATTTCGGGACCACTGCCACTACTACTACTACTACTACTACAATCTTTAATCTCTTCCATGCTTTTCCTTATGGCTTCTAAGTATAGCTCAATCTCTGTCTATCTCTGGCCCCCAGTCAACACTAAATATTATATAAATACCTAATAACTGATAAGTACCAACGTAGTCTTTTTAGTGGCTCTACAAATGTCCGTAGAATTTAATGATTTTCTGAAATGCCCAGTTAAAGCTAATTGCTGCAATTAAATATACATTTAAGAATCCCATTCTGTCAATGTTCACCATACATATACGTACTATAATGCGATAAACAAAGGATAAAACTAGTAATAGTAGATAAAACTTTTACAAATCTTTTATAAATTATTAATGTATCTTAATCCAAGAAAATGAATAAAATCAATACGCTTCGCGCTCGCTCTTTTTTTCTAAATTCTATGAAAATTATTGATTGGACAATAGCAGCACCAGAATATTATTACAGAATCATCTTGAAAAGAGAATCTCTATTTATGAGAAACATCTTCTAAAAATAACTTCTTTCTAGTTGAGTCAAAATAATATTTTCAATATAAATGGAGAGAGGAGATTTTATAATAATTTAGAATATGAGAGGAATTGGGAAAATGTGGGCCGAAATAATATTTGTTTTGTTGCTCATTCGACGTGCAATGTGTTGGGGCGACTGATTGTGAGTTGAGAGCGGAGAGAGAGAGAGAGTTGAGAGAGACGAGCTAGCGAGCGAGAGGTTGGCTCGTCTCCCACGAGTTTCTCTTTGTGGTAGGCGGAGAAAGTTATAAGTTGTTCCCTTGTAACTGACATCAGAGCTCTTGGCTTTAGGTGTTGAATAATGCAAAACTTAGATGTGACTTGCCTTTTTGTGTGAAATGGACGAGGTGGAAGAAAATAGGTAGAAAATGAGATTTCGTGAAGCGAATTTCATCAGATTGGATGGCTTATAGTGTACATTGCACACGGTTAGATGGAAAGGGCGCATTTATAGAAAATACAAACACATCAATGTGCGCTATAGGGACTAGTGGTCCATATTATTACAACTAGCTCACTCTCTCTCTTTGCACTAGTTCAAAGAAAAGTAAAGGAACTGACACCTTTTGCTATACACATGCATAGATACATACATACATACTTAGATAGATACCTACTACAGATATATGAGCAGAGGTGGAGAAAATAGAATTGAGGAGATTGAGATGTGGCACTGTAAGTACCAGCAGCACGGAGATAGACAGTGCAGTTGTTTCTGGTCTGTAATATAGATTGTGTGTTGGTTGGTGGTGGTGTGAGGGTATTTTTCAGCTCATAAGATAAAGATTCCTTCAACTATAAAAGAGGAAGTCTGAAGAAAAGAGTATTTGATAGCAACTGACTGAGTGAGCGAGTGAGTGAGTGAAACGAGTCAAGTTTTCAGGATCATTGTGGTCGTAGCAGCAACTGGAAACAGTACTTTTGTCTTTTCTTTGCGGAAATCTCTTCTATTTTGTATTAGTCGCTGTTGTTGTTGCTACAACACCGAGCGAACGAACGAACAGTGGAATACCATTTCCCACCACCACCCAGTCAGTAGTTGTGCTCGCACAGGTCTTACAGTTGGTTTCACGCTGTGCGCGCTAACTGGTAATAGGTTATTTTCTACATGGCTGAGCTTTCAACATCGTTACATAGTACCACTCAGATATGAATAGACTTGGGACACATTTCGCATCTTGGCACAAAACGAAATGAACCACCACCACCCATTCCTGTCTATACGTACATTCAGTAGATAATGCACATACATACACAGAGATAGACCACTATTATCATCACACAGTGTCAATACCTACAACTACCAACTACACCATATTATACATTGACTAAACACACACACACACACACAACACACACACAGAACAGAGAAAGGCAACTTCGACTTTCAACTCCAATGTCCTATAGGAAATGCAGTGCAAAGATTTTCCACAGATAGACCGAGAGAGAGAGAGATACGTGTAAGCACGTGTATATGAAATCGATGTGTAATCTTATTGCCACTTCCATTTCCATTCATTGCATTGCAATGTATCCCTCCTGCTGCTACTCGAGTCTTGTTCAATCTTTCTCTTTCTCCTCCGCATTCTTCTTGTCTTTTTCCAATCTTCTCAAATATCCACTCTTTCAGTCTTTTAAATTACCTCGACGCCGTTTCGTTTTTAAATTACCTTTCCCATACATAAATATATAGTCACACTTCCCGCAATATCATTTCCACCCTCGCTCACCATCCACAATCCACACACTGCATTTTTCCCACTACAGAAGCCATTTAATTTCACACAAATCTTCTCCAATTACAACACTTATTCATTCATTCCAGTCTTTCATAGAAAATTTTGTAGAATTTTGTCAAAAGGTATAAATGATTAAAATCGACAGGAAAAAAGCTTGAACATATCGCTCAAAATTTCTGTGAATGGCCAATTGCAAATGAAAAAAAAGTCAATTGTGTGATAAGACGAGCGGGGAATAAAATGAAGATTGAGTAAAGTCGTTGGGTGATCCAACGACGATAATGAGAATATCGGTACATTTGGAAAGAGAAAAGGAGAAGCACGTATCCCACGGGAGGTAGGCTCGTAGTCTGAATAGGAAACCGACTGATGCATAAAATCTGTAATTAGGATGGGATGAATGAAATTTACAATGGTCACATGGTCCACTGACTTGTGTGCGTGGAGCCAGCCAATAGGCAAAGGCAACGCAGTCTGCGTAAAATCCATAGCAGCCAGATTTTAAAGCCATAATAGTATAATCAAGAGAATCTAATTAATTCGTAAATCGTAATAATACGCTTAACTCGGAAATTATTTATTTACACAACCTACCTATAAAAATGCATACGTATCAGCCAAACATCTTTGTATAATATATTCATTGGGAAAGGTGAAAGCCATTCAGTATTCATATAGAAATAAAGTATATCCGATGCAGCAAGTAAAAACAATTGATAGGGGAGGGGGAGGGAGTATACTAGTAATTGCAGCACTACTGTTGCCGATTCTTTAATGGCTGATAGCAGAGCGGCGTTGAATATGTGTAAGTTGGTGGCAAGGAAAAAGATTTCTTTGTCTGTCGATTCCTATTCCCAATTCGTTCTCGATGCATTTATCTCTGCTACAATTGCATTTGACGGGAATGATGCGAGAGATGGTGATTCGTAGGCACAAGGAAACATTTGATTTGTTGAGGTAGGCTGAGAGTAGGATGGATTTTCAACAATAAGACAGCAGGGTGACTGTTGAGTCTCTTATTTTGGCAAAAAATATTTTTTCGCACCGCTAATCCTATCAGGGACCCCCTATTGCTCTTGTTTAGCTTCATCTTTATGCATTTCTGTAGGATTTACAAAGATTACACATGCCACGTCGTGCATCAATGCTCCAAAGTACACAGACTAACCATGATATGTAAGCAAAAGGGGGAAGTGCTCTTGAGATTTAACAGCTCAAACCGTCTCCAGCCAACACATCTTCCCAATCCCAACCAATATGCATTTCCAGTTCATAGCAACACCATTGCTCCTCTATACCGCATTAACTGCATTAAGCATACGGAATACCTAACTACATCCACATGGAGAAACGAAACTCAATGCACCGTAATAATAATAATACATGCTATAGAAGAACAACATATACTACTCCACCAGAACAACAACAAACCCGCAGCGACTGATCCTTCAACTCTACCTCTAATTCCACTACTCACCCCTATACAGCACCTATGTATTGTTACAATACATATATCAATGTACACAACATACCATTTTGCTATTTGTACATACAAACACACTTTTATATTTAAATGTACCATATAGATTGGTTTCTACACAGCGTATCACCATCCATACTATGTATTTACAATTACAACCCAAATTGTTAACTTTCCCACTTATCCATACATTTCTTATACATATAAGCCGAATAAACGTATAGAGCCAACAATCCCAAATTTATTTACCCCATACGCTACCTTAAAGAAGCCTGTGCATACGTAGCGTAAAACAATACAGTACAGCATTCGCAAAAATAACACAAAGAGGTTCACATTAATTAGCAACCTACCTTTGTATGTCTAGGCACTGATTGATGATTCACCACATTCTTTGATTGTTCCTTCAAAGAAGGAGCCCTTGCTAAATACTTAAGCACGGATCAGATAAAATACACTTTCGATTATAGTGGCGATGTTTCGGACACAAACGATTTTCTTCCCTTTTTCACAAGTTTCTAACGTGGTAAGCCTTTCCAAAGCTATAGTTTCTCTCATTTGAGCTCCTCTGCTTCTTAAATCACCTGGAAAGTGATATAAACACTTTTCTGGTGACACAATCTTCTTTATGCCTCTTCGTTTACAGAGGGAAACATTGTCACTTGCGAGAATTTACCATCGGCATTTATTTATCGCTCATTTTAAGTGCATGTTGTAATACCATCCCATTCTAGTGTTGTATAGGAAAATGCCTTTTTCGTGCATAATGAGTACGCATGTACTTATAGCGTAGCTCTGAATAATAAGTACAAACCTAGCGAGCGAGCGTATTATTCACCGTCTCTTGCCATCTGTAGAGCCACCACAATAGCGAACAAAGGGCGCCTTCGAGTTAAGTACATTCTCGGGTTGCACTTCATCTCATTGTTACCTTAATCTACACTTTGTTCAATAATCTACACACACTAATATCTACACAGTACAGAGCCTAGCTGAATAGCCCTTCATACACAAATAAGTGCGCTACGTATATACAATATACAGTCACAAAATTTTCCTCTATTCAGCTACTTACTTTGTTAAAAACGTTTCCAGTTCTACCTAAAATACTTTGAAGTCCACGATCCTATTTAAAAAGAATACAAAACTTGAATAAATACAGCACAACATAGGAACATGCACATCTCTACTACTACAACTACTATTACTATAGTATGGCTATAGAGTACATATTTTGTGGAATATTCTTATAAGCATATATTATTATCATTAGGGATGTCCATGCAAGCAGTATCAAATGGTCTTAGACCTGCGTCACGCTGTTTTCTACGGATTACGTATTCAAATGCTCGTGTATGAACTGAATACAGTGAATGCATTGCCAAAAGGAATCTCAAGAAATGTTTTGTGACGGCCAGAGCTGAGCTAATTGCTATAGCCGGCAGTTGCTAATATGTTTGACGGAGAGTCGCTCCAACAAAGTCCACAGTTGGAGATCTGATACAATAACATTCCCTTTACAGATTACAAAGGATTATTTAGATTAAATGGACAGACAACATCAATAGATCTCGATGGTTCATGTCAGTTCTCCGTACAGAGCCAACAGCCATACACCATCCACATGAAGTAAGTTGTCACTGTGTGCAATCTATATGACAACAAGAGAGCACAATCACAATGACTCTCTCTCTATACCTATACACGGAGAGTGTGTGTGTTTGTTGAGTGGAGGAGCTGGTGGCGGTGGTAGCCAAATGGACGGGACTTATTTCGGATTTATTGCTACTACTTCATGTGGAGAGCAATGGAGATCCCCTAAGTAAGACTTAATTGAGATTGTATATAAGGAAAACCTTGATGGAACAACAGTGACTTTATGTAATAGCTCTTAATGCCAACGATGTTTATACACATATATATGTTTATAAGGAGTTGAAACGTAATTGACTTGTTGGTTGGCTTCTGAGGGGGTACTTTTTACTCTTTGCATCTCTCATCATTCCTCACTACGTGCACTCACAAGCTGCATCTCATTGTATAATATATACATTAACATTATATGTCTATTTATATTATACGTATACTCGCAGACTGGAGTGGACGATATGAATGGAGAGTGAAAGAGTTGTTGTTGGTGATTCTAGAATCTGTGACTAGTCTAAGCGACTCGAGATAAAAAGGATGTTGATGGCACATTGAAATTGAATTGCACTGCTGAGACTGAGAGGGAACTAATATTATCCAAGTAGTATGCGTATAGTGGAGCGAGTCTGTTGTGGACACACAAAAGTATATAATACAATACTGATAGTTAGTATATATAAATATGTATACTATTTAGTATTACAATAAAATGGAGAAGGAAAGTCAAAGTCTACCGATTCGCATATATATTTAAAAAGAGAGAAAGCAGGAGGAAGTATATTTATATGTAGCGTATACATTTGTGTAGTGGTGATGGTGGTTTACATATAGTGGTGGAATAGTATAATAATATGATAACATATGGGAAAGCATTTGCTGGTTGGATGGGACGCGTTGGGTGTTGTTGGATGAGTGAGTGGACAGGAGGTGGTCGACTGTGACAGATTGTGCATAAGACTCGGTTTGGAAATAAATGTTGGAGTGTGTGCTTATGTAAAGTTAATGGATCGACATGAAGTGAAAACGGCTTAGGAGAACTAAGGGAGCGAGTTAAGAACCTCGGGGACTTGGAGAAAACGAAGCAGGGACTTTCTCGGTCAATTTTCGCTCATTGCAATTCCCATTTCGCTCTCTGCTCGCACTTTTTGCGCTCTATAAACCCATCAACTGTAATATCATCTACAACTGACCTTTTACTCTCTGCTCTCTCAGTCTTCCCTTTTATTTGGAAACAACTAAAGCCCATTTCATCATTCTTTCATCTCTCATCTTTATAAGTATATACGAAATACGACTGTTGCCTTATTCCCAGAAACATATACACAAGTACTATATAATATAGGAGGAGCATCATCGTGCCTAAACACAAATTCCGACTCTGCCACGTACTTACTTATGAGTCGAGTGCCGTACACTTTTCTCTCTCCATTCCACTTCCCCATCCATGCCATCGCTCTCTTCTTTTCTATTCAAACTCAATGAAGTTATCCACACGAAACAACTATCGTCGTCGCATCGCCAAACTTAAAAGACTGCCACTGAGCAAAGTAAACCACCCTTCAAGTCTTACAAACGCACACACTGCTGTCTGAGTGAGTGCAACAAACATCAAACATACGCTAGTGCGCCCCAGCTTCCTATCAGCTATGCAAATTACATTAAATGTCTACCAACGAGAATTTAATTTCCCATAGTCTCCTTTACACCACCACCTAAATATCATATCAACATCATACACAACACGAGTACTTACTGTATGTACTAAGGTGCAAAGAGTGCATGCATAATTGCATCGCCTGCGTTCCAAATCTTTCTTGTCTTTGACTCTCCCTTTACATACGAGTTTTTTAGCACTTTTGCAGAAGTCTCTAGGTAATTCTAATTTTAGCTGTATTTCTCCCACTCAACTACATTTCTTTTCATTTTCTTAATTTTTTATGTATTTTCTGTAGATTCTTCCTACACATTTGGGGCGGTATTCTGAACCTCTAAGACGGACTTGAGTCGGTCTTGGGTCGCGGTAGTTTCTATAAAGCAAAATCTTAAGTCCGACTCAAGACGAGGTTCAGAATACGGGTATTGGTTTATTTTATAAAAATACTTTATACTCTACTACTATGCGAAAATATTAAAAAGCTATCAAATCTTACAAAAAGTTGCAAATGGAAAGGATTGGGACTAGAATGCGACAAATTTCCAATATTTCAATTGTAAAAGTAATTTTTTCCTCCTTTTTTTTACTGTAAGGGTTCGTACACATCCTAAATAGTGTAATAGTATATGCAGTATAGTCACTGGTGGCTACTGGGTGCAGGCATTGGTAGGGAAATAATAGTGCATAATCTAGCGTTGACTTGTGGGTGAGCTAAATCCATAGGATAATTGGGAGTGCTAACAAAAGACGTCACTATGAATGAAATCCTTGAGCGACAAGCGAACAAAAGATTTGCTTTTTGAGTGTTTAAAGTGGGCTTTGTGCACCCTTCGTTCGACTTGGAAAATGATTTGATATAGTGATCTTTTAATGAAGGAAAATACAAATATTACTCCGCAGTCAGCACAAAACACAGTCCACAATACAATGCAATAAATTACTGCAGAGAGACTCGTTTCTACAACTACAGAGCATCGAACTGGTCCATCTCTATTGTTGCTAAGGTAGTATTTATTTTAAGACTGATTTGTGGCCATAGAGCTACACGTAGTCTGTCATGTCACTGGCTACACAAATAATGCATTGTGCAATGCATATATGCAGACCAGACAGCAGATAGTAACAGCAGTGAAACTTCATTTCTTTCTCTGGGGCGATTAACGGAGGAAACCGATTTCACTCCCCATCGCATCCGTTCTCTCCCTTTCGCTTCTCTATTATACTCGATAGCTATTAATTAAGAGAGCTTTTATGCCCTGCTGAGTTCATCATGGTGTACTACACGTTCGGAGCTCTCAGCTTCCTTCCACAACTCCACAACTGCTAAATAGTCGACTGCTATACATTACGCACGAGATATATGTATTTATATAGGAGCCAGACCAGACCAGAACCACTGGTTGCCGCAACATCAACAACTTTCGTTCGTTTGGTGAAAGAACAACCTCTTTCCCATCCGACGACTCTATCAATATTATCTTTTCACTTTCACAGATTACATATTTAATGGGTGGACGCATATCACTCATAGAGACCCTCATCTCTCTACTACTTATAATACACTGTTATACAATACACGTATCTGGAGGAGCGGCTCTTCTGTAGTCTTTTCTAACAAGGCTTTCATATTTATACTCACACAGAGATGGTACATTTAAGTCTGCTGTAAATATATTTAGGTATAGGTATATAAATAAGAGAGCAAGAGAATTGTTGCCACAATCAGTGCAAAGTACATTTCTCTCTGCTGTCAACGACACACAGCATAGTGCATATTGTGTGAGTATACTATATATGTACATATAGGAGCACATACAAGGCTATTTGGTTGCACGCAGTGGTGCTCTGCATATTATTTCACCTTGTGTAGCTTATCTTTTAGTTAATTCCTTGTTGAACCAGCAAAGATCGAATTACAATCAGTTTTACCCCTCACATTAAACCGCTGTCATTATCATCGTACTACTTAGGGGGCGCCCCGGCGCCCTCCTCTCTTCGGTGTAATAATGATTTTTAAAACTGGAAAATGATTAACTTTTGGAAGATGCTTTTAACGGGAAAAGTGGAGCTGAGAGTCTGCAAGTGGAGGAATCTATCTACTACCTGTATCCGATTTCATCTTGTACTTGATGGAAGAATGAAGTTTTGTCTTCCATGCTAAACAGTAATTGGCAATTTGTATGCAGTCAGCAGTATAGATTCTTAGATTGGCTAGATTCTAATTTTGTAATTATGCTTTAGGGGGAGAGGAATATATTATAATATATTAGCAAAGGGTACTAGGGAAACCCCATATAAAATATGTAATAATACTACTATGAGTTCTTGTAGTAAATAATTGGGTGTAGCAAAATCCTTGAAACTAACTTATCCTACGGGAAGGAAGAATTTGGATACATCGCTATGCAAGACGCCGTTCTCATCTGCTAATGTACATAGATACATGCAAGTAAAATGCAAATGATGAACGTTGATCCATCGATGTCACCCACGCAAACTAACAGCTACGAAATTAGCAATTAAATATCCTAACATTATCTGAAAATTATTTTAACATTGCACTCAACCTTACACGAGAAGGCTATGGCTGAAACTCAAGATTTGAAAAACTGGAATCAATAAATTCTGACTAATGAATGAGTACCTTTGATCCTTTTCAATTGAAGGTTTTCTCCATACGTACACATAACCAAATCTCAAAGTGATTCAAATGAAAAATTGTTGAATATTTATTGTATTGCGGAAGGAATATAAATAAGGAAGGACATTGCATTATTGCATTGTAATTTAAAATCTACCTAAATAATATTTGACGAGATTAGATTTCTTTAGAAAGAGGTTTGTTAAGCCTGCAAAATAAATCATCTTTTAAATAATGTTCTGTTGTAAAATTAAGTGAACGGCAAGAAATTTTAGCATTGGATAAAATGTAGGCAGCAATCCTACGGTTCATTGGAGAGAACGGGCATAAATATCGGTTGTTTAACTGAATTGCAAATGTAGAATAGTTCACTTCCCTAAAAATACTTTGAGAAGGCAACAAAAGGCGCATTTGTTTGAGCTGTTTGCTACGGATTTTTTGTTTACGGTTAAGTAGATACTTGAAAAATAGGACTTTTGGCTTCTTTCATTCAGGACGTGGAAGCAGCGAACAAAAGATGAAAAACTTTCTTTGATATTGTCAATTTCTTCATCATTGAATAAGAAGGAATTATTCTCAATTCATGACGCCCTCAGGGCTTCAATTCTTTCTCCATTTACTCACTATTCGTCTGTCACTACACAAAAGAGAAAACAAACTAGACATTTAGTTCCATCTTCTGCATTCTTTGGGGAAAGAGAAATCCCTTGAAACATTTCTAGACTTTTGTGCCCATTGGCCTTCCATTCACAAACACTCCTTCCCTTTCCAACAATGACGGTGAAACTACAGCAAATAGTAGCACTAATGCACACACTTATTACATTGATGAACCACTAACAGCAAGGTAGTAACAACAAATATTGGAAGCCTAAAAAGCACAAAGAGTAATTACGCAAATGCATTTATGATTCTAGTGCCAGTCTAAAAATGCAACAGTAAACAAGCGCATGAAAAACATTATGAAGGGAGGAATTAGAACAGATTTACAAACATTTTGAATATGCTTTTGCAATTTGGACTTGAACGAATTCTAAGTCTTGTGTTCTTTGGGACGTCTGTCCTTCAAACTCAAGATTTCTGTTTATAAAATTTAACTCTTCTGAAAAACGGCAACATCTCCAGTGGGTGGGTATACAGACGCTACGCCCTATCTCACTAAGTTAGCTCCACCTATATGATCATTTCCATTATGTTTCCTTCTATCGAAAAATTACGTATACTTTTCAGCCTACATGCTTTTTTAACCCATTAACAAACCCAAATGTTTGCATCGAGAAATGTTGAACACTTACCGGAAACATATGGTTATTCCAACCATACTCGCTGAACATCTTGGCCATTTTCATTAGTTTCCCGGATTTCTTCTTCGTCAAGATTTATCATTTTAATGTAGCTCTTTGCTCCGACGTATTTGTCCTGCATTACAGATGAATAAAGTTAATAACAATACTTAATTACATTGTTTAGAGTACCACAGGTACAAAGCTTCATTTAAAAAAACAAGTGTTACTGTTGCATAACATGGCAAACATAAGGTGTACATCCCAGAGAGTAATTGTCTTCGTCAAAAAAGTTTCTTTTCAATCCAAAAAATTAATGATGGTTTTCTTTGGTTCTATGTACCTTTTTTCCACTAATTCCTCATTTCTACTGTTACATCTCCACTACACTAATTCCCCACTTCTAAATACTAATTCTAATTACATTTCCACTACCTGAATCAATATTACTCCCCACTTGCAGCAGAAATAAAGTAGAATGTATTCCGAGTTCCGAGTAATAAATAGTATTCATGAATTGATTAAGGTTAAATTTAACAACTACCATAGAATAAGTACACTCATTTTGTTACTTTAACTATATTAGATAGATGTCTATGATTTAACTAGAAATCGTGTACCATGTATCACTTTAATACGATGCTTTCAACAATACATGACATTTAAAAAAAATCTAATATAAAAATTATAATTAAGCAATTGATAAATTGTCTGCGGAGAAAATGATGAATAAGAACATAATATTTTTGTAAGTTATCTCATATTTAAGTAAAATTTCAGAGATTTCCAACCTTGCAATGAATGGTTAGTTGAATGGTTATTGGATTCAAAATGTTTACCTCGTGCTCCAATAACCATTCAACTAATATTTCAGTTTATTAAAAAACGATTTGTGTACCATTGAATTAAATAGTAAGAGCTACTTTAGAAAGTATTTGTCTTCTTTTTTCTTTTACAGGATTACGCATCAGGCGCAAGTTTTTGTGGGGGGCTCGGGCTGCCCTATCCTTTCTATGTTAATTTAGCCACACCCCGCAGCTCCTTCCCCATCCTTTCTATGTTAATTTCTTTGATTTGGAGGGGGCGGCGTGTCAATGGCCTGGATATGCTCATTTAAGGCATATTAGTGTATATAGTGAAAATGACGAATTAGTGGAAGTGAGGATTAGTTGAACTGTAGGTAGTAGAAATGAAAATGACGAATTAGTGGAAATGTAGGGTGAGGTAGTTTTCTTTGCATTTGCATACCTTACATGCAAATACATTTCAGTGTCATGGCTTTTAGAACAGCCGTTTTTTTGAAAACTCCTCCAAGTTTCTCATTTTGCACTTGACAGCCGACATTAACCCCCGTCAGTTAGATTACGTGTCGCCATTTTTAGACATTTATTACTAATTGCCTGGGCTGTTACAAAATTGCCTGATTTTACTGGTGGATCCACGATTGATTTCTTATTTCATTAAATACCAAAGCCCGATTCTCTCTAACCTACCGACATTTAGCTCGGCGTAGAGCCTGCTATCCCTTTCCTGGGGATCCAACCCAGGATAATTTGGAACCGCCCATATCCCGCGCCTGTCCTCATTATTCTATTCAGGTAAATTTGAATCTTTCTGGAGGAGGGGTTGAGCCCCAAAGCACTCCTTTGGATCCGTCATTGCCTGATTTAACTTATTGCCTGCAACATCTGAATGTCACTTGGTGCTATTATTCAAAAATAGTAACTGACTAAGAAACGCTGTATATGGATACGATCCAATAATCCCAATTTCACGCCTTCTCCCCCCTCATTCTCAATGGCTCGATACGCCCTCTCCATTGCTGTATCCGGCGACGGTCCCCTTGTTTTTTTTATCTTGTAACCTTTGCGATCTGCGTGGAGGCCCAACCTCAGTTTTATTCTCATTCTTTGCTGGGTTCTTCGCTTCCTTTTTACACTTTGGTGCAGATCTGGGAGCCATAGCTATCATGGAATAAATATGTCACATATTCAAACATGTCAATATATTCATAAACATATTAATTTATAAATGTTGATTTTATAACAGTATACATCAGCATTATAAAAGTGTTTGTTGCAGTTTTTAATTAAAATAATAGTAAGAGCCAAAGTTTATTTATAGGTCTAGTCTACAATTCCTATCATTTCCTAAAATAAATCTACTGTAAACTGATAATTACAACTGGCAAATTTTATAATCCAGTACGTGCGTGCATTCGAGTTAGCTCACAGAATGAACGAATTTTGGCAAACTTGTCATTCATCTCTGGGTTTCACTTGAAGTTGTCCGACGAAAAGAGAGTCAACAAGAGGAACATGGATGTTACGTTACTCACTCATGTAAGGTGAAAAATGGTCAATTGAAACTCAAAATACAAAAATTGAAACAATTACTGTTACAATATAATCCGTTCTGGGCGATAATTACTAATTGTTGTTACGTTACATGCGAGTTTGAATGTGAGTCGTGAGTGTATCGTGTCCCTTCCAGCTATGCAATTTTGTGCACAGAGACATCCAAAATCCACCGCAGCAAATTCCGCATGTATTTAGTAAATGGGAGCATCCTAAAGGATGAAAGTGAACGACGACGATGATGATGATTATGTTCAATTTGATGTATGAGGAATCAAAATGGATATTTTCAATTAAGTCGTGAAGGGAGACCACACAAACGACAAAGATTATGAGCTGCAGTCCATAATCTGTCCTTTTTCATCAGAACTGATTCCACATCCAGCCTACTACAACCTACCAACTATCTCCACACTATTCCTCCTACACAAAGTTCACCAATTCATGTCTCTCTTTACGGAGAAGACTTCGAATCGTCCACAATATACCTCCAAATCCTCCTCCTCCTCTCTCTCTCTCTCTCTCTCCCACTACTCTTTTGTGTGCCCAAGGATATAATGAGTCTTTGGCTACCTCCTAACTCTCTCCCATCTAAATCTGCCATGATATAATACGATACATGCGATCGTTTCATCTGCATCAGAGGAAAGTCTGTCTGTCTTGTTGCAGGGGTGAAAGAGACCCAGAGAGTGTTCAGAATGAATGGATTTAACAGAGCGTCGCACAGAAACTACCCAGTAAGAATTAAGTAGTCTGTGTATAGCCAAACTGAATGTGTAATCGGTGTAGCCAAAAAAAGTCGACTGTCTGTGCACGATTTTCTATATGAACTTATTGTTACAGAGATGTTATTTCTAGTCAAAAACGACCACTACAAGTGGAGAATGAGAATCGCCGTCCACCGAATCTTGCCCCGAGAAATTGACGATGGACGCAGAGGAAAGAGAAGGAAAATGACTTGGATCTTATATTATTATGGACACAGCACAGGAAAATACTACGACAAAGTCGCAATACACGTCCACATAATCATACGAAGAGAAAGAGTCAGCCTTCTCAGTACACGAATGGTGCGTAAGCTATGCTGACATAGATAAGCAAGCGGAATATAGAGATAAATAGAGATACATGATGGAAGTGAGTTGGAAAGCCGAAGGGAAAGACGAAACAACTCACGTAAGCTTCAAATTACACATGTAGTTGTAGTCGTTGTGCTGCCACTAAAGCAAAGAACTATTTCTCTGCTGCTTATCTTCAAGTGAAGAGTTCAGTGCATTCAGTTGTGTCTTCTCCTCACCGTCTACACTGTACATATATAAGTGTACTATTGTGTGTACATCATCAGAGATCGAGAGAGAGAGAGAGAGAGAGAGACACGAAGTAGTACTATTTACTACGAATGTGTATGTTCAATGGTATGTTGTGTATGTAGATAGTGGCAGGCTGTTGGAGGAGGACACAGAGAGAGAGAGAGAAAGAGAGGAGCATGTTAGTTGTTGATATGAGAAGAAGGAGCAAGCTGCTGTGCACCAACATCAAATCTGTGTGATCAAAGAGGGATGAAAAAAATCTTTTTCAATTCTGCAACTGCCAAAAGCTATCCAGCAATGAAAGGCAGCACAAAAGCGAGCACTTTCACCGAAATTAGACTTCGATTGAAGTTGCTTTCTGCTTGATATATCTTTTTCGCGTTTTTCGCGTTTTCTACGATTACTTTCTCTCTTTTGAGGCAGAGAGAGAGAGAGAGAGAGTCTTCCAAGCTCTAACTCTCTCTGTCTGTTGCCATATTGAATGTTGAACTCCCTTTCTCTCTCTCTCTCTCTACACTGTATACACTGTATGCGCTACACACTCTGTAGTTTCTTCCTGCTATTTAGTATTAATATATATATAGTATTGTAGTATTTATAGAGAAGTGTATATATAGGTGCCTAATGAAGGATGGGTGGGTTGGGTGGTGGTGCAATGCCCGTTTCAAGGAGGACAAGATGATGAAAATATGTGTTTTCATCACTGACGAGATTTTAATCGACAAATCTTACTCGTCGCCATTAATTTTCCATTAATTTCTTATTCTTGCCAAAAGGAGCGACTACTGGCTCTCAGCAAATTACTTAAATAACTGACACGGCCTGCTCTATGTATAAGCCTGCTGTATACATCAACTTCGTGGAGAGAAAGAGAGCATTTCTTGTAAACTATTTCAATTCAACGCAAACATCAAACAATCTCTATTGTTATTTCTTCATATGCATAGCTTATATCCACAGTGAGATCGAGAGAGAACACAGACAGCTCTCTCTCTCAATCTTTGTTTTATCTCTACTGCTACATGAGCAAGATTGAGACATTCATAATAAATACAGGCTGGTATTTGTAACCTAAGAATTCTATATACTGTATGTGTGCATAGTGTGCACACTTTAGTTTTCTGCTTTTACCCTTTCTTAACATTGAATGCGAGCTTTGAACACAATGTGAATAATAGTGAATATATAGACGGAGATGGGTCAGGTAATACACGGACTGACTATGTAGATACAATAGCCAAGCTACATTGTACAGCCACTTGTGATAACTTGCATGTATTTAGATGCGTAAATATCAACTATAGTAGTTTGTGCATTCTTCGATTTTGTTTCACTTCACAAGAGAATTCTCTCTCTCTCACACTACCTACTTCAGAACTTGAATGCACACTTAATGTATTCCTTCTGTGTTTGTATGTGAACATTCCTTTATAAGACAATATTGCCATATAGAAGCTATATGTACATATAGCTGTATTATATAATACTTCTCTCGATCATCATATTCGAGAGTCTCAAGTCTCATTCATGCCTTTATTCGTGCTTTTGCGTTGCTAGACGCAACTTGGGCCTTTTTGAGTACGGAAGACAGCAGTCAGTCAACACCTACCCTTTTCATCGTCTCATAATATTTCAAGAGAAAAACAAACCAATCTGTCTGAATGCTCAGTCTCAGTCAGCTTCAGAGCAAAAATTTTGATGGCGACAAGGACATGAGGAATTAAATACTTTTGTATGCGAAACCTTAATAATAACGCTTGTATTCTAACTTCACTTTCCACTCCAAATACTTTTATCCAACTCACCATTCCATTTATTCTAATTACAAGTACAAGTAGTCATTGTTATTAATAATGCGTACGATTAGGTTACGATCCTTGAAAGTGACCAATTTCTTGTAGCATTTTTATTCTACAGTTATAACCAATTTAGACTGCTTAATTTTATTACGACCAAGACCAAATCAAACCGAGTGACTACGTAAGTGATAAGTTGTATATGATAAATGTAAGGATCTAAATTTATAGAATAGTTATGAAAGACAGAAAGTGTAGGTACACATTTGAAATATAATTATAATTATACATATACATATTTATGTTTCACAAAAAAATTTGCTTATGAGTGAGTAACTAAAATAGCAATGAGCAACCCGCCGGAAATCAAAATTTTAGATTTTTATGTCATTTTGAGGTGCAATATTGCTTAGAATGTCAATTATAATGGAAAAGTTTGAAACCCGCCAAATGCTGTTTTCGGTGTTTGGCGGGTAAAAAAACCTCCCATAAAGGTAAATCGATTGTGAGCCAACGGCTGGTTGTATCC
>JABASC010000728.1:0-32854 GCA_019776185.1 Plutomurus gul | reverse complement strand
GTGGCTAAAGAATCGAATGAGCATAACTCTGTTGAGGGGAAGTGTCGCGTGAATGCATATTTATAGCAAGCAGAAAAGGCACTGAAATATTCTCCTTATATGTATAATGCAGGCTTGCATGTAGAAGAATATTTCACTTTTGTTCCGTTCAGCCAGCTATATTCCATGTTTTCTTAAATTCCACGGAAAGGACGACTACAAATCTAACAGGAGGTGAGTTAGGTTGCTCTATAGCAGTGGTTTTAATATTCCTTGTGGTGTTGCAGCACAGGATCCTTCTCAACGTATAAATATAAGTAGATACATAGTATGGAAGGGGTGGAAGAAAACATAATATGAAGCGTTTTGATGAATAAACTCGCACAGGCTATAATGATATTCAATCTAGAACAAAGATGTGAAGGAAATATATATAGTAAAGCGTTTTGATGAATAAACACTGTGGAAGGGTGGGCGAAGGGTATCCAATCTAGGACAGAGATGTAAAGAAAGTTTAACTAATAAGATTACTTGTTTATATAAACGTATGTGCTTATATAGTTGTATGTGCTGTGAAGAAGTGTGTGTGGTGTGTGTGTGTGTTTGTAGAGAACGTCAAGTGAAGGTGGTAGGGTGAATTGTGTTTTTGTTGTGTGTTCATTCGACTTCTTACTTATTGTTAGCATCACACACAGTAGGAAATAGCCAAAGGTAAGCGAGGGCGTACTACCACTGTATATATTACATTGTGCATGTCGTAATGTGTAGCAGACGGTCATAGGCATATATATACTGCAGTAGAGTGTAGCCATACGTAGTAGTAAACAGAGTAGACTGTGACTTAACTTGTCTACTGGTAGTAACCGGAGAGAGTGTTCCTGTAGTACGTACTTGCACAGTAGGACTGAAGGAGGAAAGGTTTGTGGGACAAAATATATTCCCGAATCGGGACTTGTCTGCCTCCCGTCATTGATTAGTTTTGGCCTGCCGTCGTCCCGGGATACGCCACTTTCGGGTTGTTACCCCTCCATTTCACTCCTTGCTGCTTATAGCTTTGAATTGCCTTTCCATTCTCGTTCTGTTATGAGCTCGCGCGACTCTGCTCGCTCTCCACGCTTTCCCCCCTGTCCTCTCTCTCTCTCGCTCGCTCGCTCGCTCTGTCTCTCGCTGCTGCCAGCATGTAGCTGAGCTGAGTGCTAAGGAGAAAAAGCTGTAGAAAGGAAAGTGAGAGAGAGAGTTAGGGTTAGAGAAAGAGAGAGGAGTAAAGGAAAGAGTGAGGACGACAAGACTTCCTTTAGTGGAAAGCTTGTCCTTTCTCTATTATGCATACTTGATTCTAGATACATATTAGTATAGGAAAGGTAGTGGTGCATGTTTCAAGCTTGTAATGTGTAGAAAACAGAGACTGGAACAGATTCAGTATTTGAACCTTACAATAAGTTAAGCATGCACATAGCATATATTATGGTATAGTAGAGTGGGATTCTTTATTCTGCACATTTTGGTTGGTTAAGGTTCGTTTGCGTTTCTTCATTGTGCTGTTAGTAGTAACATATGCAGGGTGATGTTCTCTCACATAAGGAATCCAGTATAGGAAGTTGTAGTAGGGAAACGTACGAGACAAGGAGGATTTAGAAAGGAAACTGTGAGGAAAGCATGTAATATAAATAATGCGACTTGGAATGGAGTACAATATAAGATGGCTACGTGCGGTGTACTAACGTGCAGTCGAGATGTGAAAGAAAGAGCCTACAAAGCACCCTATATGAGCAGCATACAAAAGTTCCACCTTTATCTCGGCCACATTCTCCTGCCACATGTACCATTACATACCTGTCTACAAGGTAATGTCGTAGTGTGTGTAGGACGATACTCCGCAACAATTGCAATAAGTGTTCCGTGACATTTCCGGAGACACAGTGTGGCAAATGCTGAAATGCAAGGATTTTAAATTGGCGAATCTAGTTTTATTGTCCTTTTAACAGAGGTGTGAAAACTTCCGGATGAAAAGGACAATTTGCACATTTTACTACGTGACAAACTAAAAACTCGACGAGAATGGAGAAATAAGTCCTTACTGCATACCTTGTAGGCATTATGTGATGTAGCTTTCCCTACTCGCCTCCTCCGCAGTTTGGACTTTCTCTCTGTGTGGCGTGTCTAGTCAAGACGTACATTTACTAATACGTTACTAGTACTTTGTGTTATATTACACAGTGAGTGTGCACACTGTGGAAGACTCAATCTTCAGACATAGAGCTTCAACGTTGAGTCGTTTCATTGCATTACAGTTTGATATTAGCACATAAGGCAGTGTGGCTGCGCTGCTTTCGCCGTGGAGAAAGTATATGTGAGGGGAAAGACGTCTCGAGCTCAGCGTGTACTTGTTGAAATAGGATTAAGCCAGCTTTCTTGTTGGCAGACCGAGTTGTCTACTCTTCTCACCAATTTTCATTTTAGTTTAGTCCTCACTTTCGCTGCTAGCACCTTGTCTGGCTCTACCTTGGACTGTGCTATATAACAGTAACAGTAGACAGAGACGGAAAGTTGACTGCTATAAGGCATACAATTGTAATAGGCACTGTAATGAAATGGAAATACATAGTAAAGGAAAGCACTACGGTTATCGTAGTACGGAAACCTTCACTAAATTAAAGAATGCAAATTACTCTGGCATACTGGAGAAGAGGACATCGTACTTTTTAGTACACGGACAGACGGAGACGTGGGGAAAAGCTTCTGCGCACATTTGCTTTCCTTTATTTAACAAATTGTTGGATGGTGGATGCAAATCTTTTCTTTTTCTCTCTGTGATACTTCCTTAACTGATTGTGAGCTAAACTTTTACTTTCGGTACGACTCCGATTGCTCTCTCTCACTCCCACTGTTTTCAAAGAAGCAATGACCACGAGACTAATCTCGCAGAACAATCCACGCCAACAACCAGAAAGCAGGCCGCTTGGTTCAAATTTAACTTTTCTCCTCGCACAGTCACTGCTCTATTTCTTCCGTATCTAGAAAATGTTGACGCTGTTTGAATGCAATGCACTTACGTACTATATATTGTTTTGTGTATGTATATGAAGTGTGACTTGGAAATATACATCAGCAACTGTAAGCTTCTGTACGTAGTTAACTTCTCTGTCAAGTTGCAATTACGCGAAACCGCGGTCGGTCATACGAATGTTTGGTGAAGCGGAAATTCTAATGTTATTATGCGAGAAACAGATTGCGGCATCTCAGACCCAAATCTAAATGTATGCTTTATGTTCGGGTAATTAAATAGGTACAGTTGGGGCAATTATGTAAATTGGAGTGTAAACACTGGAAGTGACTTCTTTATTACGTGGCTAAGTTTGTACTCTTGTTCCTTGATAAGACAAACGTATCATCGTCTTTTTTACTGGAGTGGGGATTGCTAAGAAGCTTTATTGAAGCCGTGTCACCTTATCTGCAAGGAAAGAGAGAAAGAGAGAGGAAGCGCCGGAGAGAACACTCCTCTGAAGCATTATTGTTTTTATTACGGTGTCGTATAATGTCATATGCTAGGAATCACTCCGACAGAAGTGTGGGTGGCGATATGGTAAGGGTGTATATAGTCTACTCTCGAGTATGCGGCATAAATATGCATATATGCAGAATACACATGAGCTGAAGAAGATATATTGTGAGTTTCTTTGGAATGTCTCATAGCACTTGCACCCCCGCATTCAGAGTGTGTTTGATTTTTGCTTCGATGAGTTTTTAGCGATGAAATGAGGATAAAAGTACTGGTAACTGCAGACTCACAGTCAACTCTCTCAAGTTCTCCGCGTAGATATGAAGATAGCACTTTTTGATTTTGGAGACTGCCTTTTACTCTCGCTAAACTGTAGGGAGGCATAGAATCAAGAATAAATTGACCGTAAAACTTTTCCTCATGTTTTCCATTCCACCACATCAGTGCACACTATGCAACCATATCTGGGCGAAGGATGGCATACCAGAGCCGTTCAATCCCACACACAACACAGTAAATGCGATGCAGAGGCAAAGGAAACACATGGGCTAGTATTCTAACTTGGCAATTTTGCCTGTTCATCTCTTTCATACAATCACCACACTATTGTATGCATCTAAATACCATTTAGTTTTGTATAGTAAGTAATAGAGAAAGTTTTCCTCTGGCTCTGCCCTCTCTCTCTCACTCTCTCCTCACTCTTCAGTAAGTAAAAGTCAATTCAATTCAATTTCGAACAAACATTAAGCATGAATTTAGATTTTATTCACGGATGAAAATATACTCATAGAATTCAAAGAGTTACTTATACTTCGTTATTGTTAGTGACTTGACTTCTGTTCATTTTCAGCACTGCGGGAATAGCTGAGTGAATGAGAGAGAAAACTGTTCATCGCCAACCAACAACTTTTGTTTCGACTTGATGAAGAACAAAGAGAGACGCTTAAATACATTTGAAATGTTCTCTGTCTCTCTAGTATAGATACCCAGTGACTATTAGCTGAATATTCTGTTTTATTTTATCTATTCTGTATGTGCCGTCTCTCTCGTCTCTGTGTCCCTCCCATAATAAATACCTGCCATACATACAAAATAGTGGTACTCTGCCGACAGTGGTAGTTGAACTGAGAGAGAGCCTATTCTGACATTCTTTGTCAAGCACGCGTATACTTGGTTTGTATTTGTAGATCTGATTTGAAATTGGAATCACATCACATTACTATCAGAGCACATAATGTATACGAAACGAATGCTGAGCGCATCACATTGTACTGTGTAGTAGTAGTAGTAGTCGTCGTCGTCGTCGTCGTAAGCGTCCTCCTCTTCCTCTCATTCTCTCTCGTCTAATTTCGGCTTAACTCCCTCTTTGCTTTCTCTGTCAGTCTTCACTTACATGGAGGATTCGGAATTCGAACAGGAAATTCGGGCTTAGCATATATTTGCCTTTAGTTGCCCTGTGAGCATTAGGGATATATATAGTATTTGAGTTCTTTTGTACTGTTCGACTATAGTAGTCATCGTCGGTGCGTAGTTATTTGTATGTATGTATGTGTCCTATCCCCCTGTACTGCATTGTACTTACTGCTTACATTGCAGTAGTAATGCTGCACTGTAGTACTACAGTGCTTGTTCACATATTGGAAGGCAGAAGGTCCTGCTGGAAGACTTTCTTTGTCTTTCACCGACTGCTCGTACAGTAATAACAATAGTTAGAACAACAGACTTTCCCTTTCTGCAGTACTTTACTTTTGTAGTACATAGTGGATACTAGTAGTGCTTTACATAATGCTGCTACTGTGTACGCTAACGTAGGGCTAGGAAATGGCACACTACTACAACAAATGCAGCAGTGTGTAGTATTAGTGTGTATGCACTCTCACAGTAAGTATGCATGTATTGTGAATTGTACATGCATCTTCACTTTGCCTTTCTCCTGCAAACAATTCAAGTCCTTGGTCCTAGCAGATATACCTTCATACTTGGATTCTCTCACAATTTGTTCTCCGTAGAATTCGTAGTGGTAGTAGTTGCTAAAAGGCCGTAAGTATAAGCACGGTTCGGTAGCTTTGACTTGACTTCACCATCATCGTCTTTGGTTGTCGTAGCCCATTTATAAATGTTGAGCTAAGAGAGAGAGAGAGAAAGAGGGGAAAGGCTAAGCTAAACTGAAATTGACTTGAATTTTCTTGGCTTGAACTGTGCAATAGCATAAGCTAAGCTGACATGACGTTACTAAAACTAACCTAAACAAAAGCATTGAAAAATAGTCAAAAGTGATTCTGTGCAGCTGGTGATGCTCTTTTGGATCGTAGTCAAGTCATCCAAAGTCAACTTAACTAGTGCGATACATTATGTGACTACTGCATAGAGTCTCTCTCTCTCTCTCTCACTGTCAACTTAAATATATTTGTGTTAGTTACATGCTTCGCACAAAGAGAAAAAGAAAGAGACGACAAATTATATTCAACTCTGTTTGTATTTAAACTATATCTCTCTACATATATAGATGACTTTAGCAGTAGTATTACATACGGTCACACACACATGACTTCAGTTACGGGAATTTTCTCACCGATTTTGTCTTCAGGCTGGAGAACACACTGCCGCACACCCACAAGAGAGAACAAGGCAATACAGTGTAGACATTACACTAGATTTCATCAGCCTATTATGTGAACAGAGTTAGGAGACAAGTCACCACAGCGAGTATTTTTCTATCTTTGCAATGAAGCACTGGAGGAGACAATCTCTCAGTTCACTTCACATGATTCAACTCTCTTTTTGCTATTCACGTACACACACCACTGTAGTAGTGCACACACGTGAGATGCAGAGTAAACTAGCTCATATATTCAGTATTGGGAAGAGAAGTGACTTTGTCGCTGTTCACCGACTCCATGCACGAGAGACACAGAGAAAGAAATGGGAGCCAACTTGACTTTTACTTAAATGCAAACGATAGACACTAGCGGCCGTAGTTACACAATATACTGGAGCAAAAGGAAACCACATCACATGACGGTATCTGCTGAACCAAATTGCGGAATAGTAGGATATAGAATGGAAACTGTAAATGTAGAGCTACAACTACATAAACCAAAGACCTCTAACAATAAGCATACTATTTACTATGTACTAACTAAAAAGTAAAGTGTAAGCATCTACTAAATATATAGGGTGTCCCCACAAATATAGTGTGGACTCAACTATATGTTTATGTTTACTATAGAGAGTGATAGAGAGGAGGAGAGAGAGAGCTGACTAGAAAAGAGTTAGTTGGCTGAAGTGAAGCAGAAATACCAGGACAGACTTGACTTGAGGATTAATCGAATGAATTTTTTACTCTTGCTTCGCACGGTAAAGACTTTCTTCAAAGCAACGAAGATATCTGCGCTTACATGTACATACATTGTTCAGATACAGATAATGCTAAGCCTTAGTGTACACACAGATAGTAAGTCAAACTGTAGGGACCAGAGGATTCGATAAGGAATGAGTCCATTGGTGTAGAAAAAGATTCCTACGAGTATAATAGTAAGTACCATTGTGGTACTGTGTAGTACTTATGAAACTAATAGGAATATGTATTGCAGGCACACACACATGCATACATACAGATACGGTATATAGGGGGACTTAAAAGAATGGTAGCATGGAATGAAGCAGAAACGAGAAGAAAGGCGAAAGAGAAAAGTCGACTATCTGTAAAGTAAAAGTAAAATGGAAAAGCTCCCAGTCACTCGGTAGAAGAAAAGAGGGAGAGAAAAAGATAGAAGACATTTGACCCTCCCATCTTCATTCAGAGCGATAGAAAAAGCGAATTTCGGTTTTCTTAGATGAGTTTACTATCACTATGTGTTATGTGAATGTGAGGACCTTCTCTGTCTATTCGTCTGTATGGTTAGAGATGAGTGCTGTGTGCAACGCCTGGTTTATTACCCGGATTCGCTGAATTACCACGACTGCCTTGGCTGAATGGATGAAAAAAGTTTGCGGTTTGCCTGCCGATTTTTTTTCCGTTTGCTTTTTTGCCTTCATGTCTTCCCTCAACTGGGATGGGTTTGGAAGACTTAGTGCACTATATAGTAGTAGGATAGGATTGCAGGGTGCCTTGTCTTTGTCTAATGCTATAAAGTGAGAGCGTAACCGGAGACTCTTGGAATCGTGGTGGTAGTGGTAGTATGTAGTGGAGAAAGTGAGAGAGTGAATGTCTTGTCTTTCTGCTGATTCGTTTTCTTTTTCATTGTGTATGTGTGTACTGTAAGGTAGTGGTGGTGGTAGTTACAGCACTGTGTCCTTGCTGTCGTTTTATAAGCAGTTTAGACGGCAGAAAGTATTATATTGGCGTAGAGAGACTTGCCATGAGCTGAGGTTCAGCTCAGATTGGATTAAGTATGGGAATTTGGGATGTTGAGTAGCGTAAAGTTAAGTTCAGCTCACTCAGCTCAGTTTAGTTGATGTCAATGGGATGAGAGAAAGGAAAATAGATCGAGGCAATTCGTAAGTAAGATACGACATACGATGTGAGTGATGCGATACAGTACTCTCCTCGTTTTTGGCATGTGGACGGATGAAAAGGATCTGATACGTATCACACACAATGAGAGTTGGGTAGGACAAACCCTTTACGTAATCTATTACTGTCACTCACGTTCCTGCAGTCAACTGAAGTCGAGTCGGCCAAGTCAGGTCGCTTTGGCAGTTCGGAGACGAGAAAGAACCTTTACTAGTATGATATATAGTAAACCTCATATACCCAAGTCATTGTCACCCGGGTATATTTATATAGTATAGTAGTGTAGCTAATAAGTAACTATGTGCAGTGCATTTGCTACTTAAAAGTTAGCGCCATACTTCTCGGTTGTATTGTATTAAATTGGAGTAGTGGATTGTAGCATGGCTAGGATTTCCAGCAGAGAGGAATAAATGTGCTGGTGGAGGGAAGAGAAAGTGGAGGTAATAATACTGTGGTGAGAGTTGGTGAGAGAAGTGAAAGACTGTGAAATTCTTCAGCAGCAGATATCGCCTTGAGTAGTTAAACTAGTTGGCTCATGTGTGGATTACAATTCATATCGTTAGTGGATAGCGTTAGATGTGGTAATTCTTCGATTTTTCACGTGTACGCCACAGCGTTGAATGTTCTCGCAGCTTGGCTGAGATTGTGTGACGTGTAGTGAAAATGTTACCAAGGTCTTTCTTCGCAATTTAAGTCAATTTAAGAGACTTGTCTTGTCTTGACTGCTGCGGCTGGTGGCTTCTCTTCTGAGGTCAAAAAAGTTTTCTGCTCCGTGCTTACGAAATGACTGAACTCTGTACTGCGAGTTCTCGAGTTATTGAAATCTGTTCGTTAGAGTTCGTTCGTTGAATATGGATTTCGCATTTTTGTCTGTGGAATGGATGGGATGAAGGATGAAGTAGGTTAGGATTGCACACGCACCAATTCCTCGTACTCACGCAGTCNACTCACGCAGTCATCAGTATGGAATAGAAGTCTTTATTAGGAAATATAAAGTATGCAAGTACATTTGGTGAGCATATCTTTTAGTTACACATTTCACAAAGGTTTACAGTTCACATCCAAAAGAGGATCTTGGTGTCGATTCAAGCGTAAATGAAGTTGGGAACAAGAAATCGGCGATTTGTTTAGTTTAACAATCTTGCCGTTTACAATTATTTATTTAATAATTTCGGGTGTGGTATTGGAATTTGTAGATTAATTTTTTTGTTATAAAATATTTTTAATTGTAAAATCGTAGATCATTTCTCATTCTGTCTAAAATTATTTTTTGCGTCGATAGAACACTCGAGGGGTTGTATGGGGAAATCCTTTCTATTGGAATTATTTGAAATTCGAAATGAGATACCAGATGGATCAAGTTTATCTTGGGTTTCAAAAAATTATACATTGAATTGTAAAAGTTAATAATCACTCAAATGTAGTTTAAAAATACTTAATAGAACGCCAATGAATATAAATAATATTTCCAGTGATAATATAATAGTATAGGGTAGGTTGATTCTTCAAATTTTGTAGTAGTACATGCATCGTATACCGTCATTTATTAAGTATCTCGGTTCAATTTGTAGCAAGACAAATGCGCCAACGTCGACGTAATAAATCGATTCAATTAATTTTGTAATGTATTAAGATATACAACTTTGAAGAATAGTAGGTAAAACTATTAGTAAATCGTATAGACAAAGAAAGCTCTGCCGCATCCATTAAAAGTTAAAGTATCAGCGGAAGAATTGATCTCTTGCAGGATGAGGGCAGCAACAATTCGAAATCAGAATTAAAGCAGCACATGAAGTTTGAAAGTAAAGAAGGCTTAAGGCGATGGAAACTGTATATAGTCTGATCGTTACGTAATGTTTATTAGTAACAAAGTAGTGAAAGATATCCCTAGTGTTTCATGCTACATAGCGAGAGAGAGTGGGAGAGTAGGAGAGATGTGGAAAGACACACATGCAGAAAAACGCAGTTTCTCTGATACATTCCAGGAAAGAAGTACAAGCACTGTGTCAACTGCGAGAGAAGAAGCAGTTGAAAGGCCTTCTATAAAGCGAAGACAAACTCTTTTGATATTCTTAGGCAAAGCAAAGTTAAGTAAAGCAAACGAATGGAATGAAGCAAGGAAGGAAAGACAAACCAAGGAAAGTTAACCCAAGAATCTTTACTGGATACATATATTGCCGTTGCCATGTATAGCAATTACATTCATATAGTGATTTCTTACTATATACATTACTGTCATGCTATAGAAGGATTTTCTTGGTCCAGGTCCAAAGAGCGATAGCGGAGAGAGCAGTCGTTTCTTGGCTTCAGTGCTCTTAATTTTGTCGTAGTTAGTATCGTATCGTGCACTCGACGAAACTATATAGGAAAGTAATTAATGAAGGCAGGACAGGACAGGACATGACTTGAAAAAGAAACTTTGGCGGAAAAAATTAGTAAAGTTTCTACTATTCCTCCTTTGCACTAGTTTAAGTGGAATCGTGAAACTTTGACGTTTCTTCTCATACAGACAGACCCTTTTGCTGCGTACCACGCACTGGGTTCATACACGAGTCAGTTCTGTGTGTACTACAGGCAGCTAAAGTCTAAAATTGTTGCTACTACCACTACACTTTATATATTGTTTTAAATTAAGCAGTCCACTGCACACATGATAGGTGTATGCATTTGAGAGAGAAATAAAAGTTGACTTTTCCTTTAGCGTTCGTCTTGAGTACTCGTGTTCCGTCCGTCTCTGAGTGCACTGCTCAATTCAATATATTTTGCTAGGCCAGTCCAGGTAAACTATAACTGCCTTGTATGTGAAGTGCTGGATAATGAATTTATTTTAACCGTACTTTCATGCTCTTTGTACCATGTACCTTGTGTATAGGTATACAGGGGAATCCTATGCATGTCCACTTCTCTTTCTATAACTTTTTGGCTTTCGTCTTTTCTTGATATGCCACAAAAGCATGTTAGCGCACCTAATGCTACCGAACTGCTACATTATATGTATAATAGGCGTGCGCTTCAGTTGACTTACTAATTATATTCATGGCATAGCTTCTATATATGCTGGGAGCAGATTTTAACTTTTGCACAAACTTGTGCTCAATTATCGGCATCTCGTTAAAGCATTCCTTTTCATAGAATCAATTACTTCTTCCTGAACACAATCGTGCATTGAAACCTGAGCAAGCGAATAAAATCTATATATGTATGTTCGTGTGTATAAAAACTACTCTTCGTCTTCAAATGTTATTTTCCAAATTACAAAAGTCGTGGCTTTTATGTAAAAACTATTTCCATTCCTGCTCCCATTGTTTTATATGCTTCCTATGCGACTTAATAATTAAAATCGTCCTCAAATAATTGTTTTGTTTGATATATTGAAGAGGTTTCTTTCTCTTTTCTTGGAAATCCTCTCCAGATAGCTCAGAATGGAGACGTACGAGTAGTAACGTTTTTTACCACTCACAAAACTAGAACATTTTCCTTTGTTTTCAATAAATTGTCCGTGTATAATTTGTGCAGATATGATTTATCGAATTTTTTCGTTAAAATATTACTTTTATGTGTACAGTTAGAGTTTCATCATGCTTCAGTTACAGCCTTTCAAAATCGTGCATTCATGGTGAGAAGAGGTATTGTTAAAAAAAAGTTGCTCGTTGAAGATTTCTACTATTGGCAAAAATATATACGTTACTCGACAGAGTTATTATTACTAGTATCAGAAAAGCCCTTTTATTACAACACCGAAGTCCCTACCCCACAATAAGCAATATTATTGCTTAAGAAACCGAATCACTTCCTGGTATTTTATTTACCAAGTATTGCCAAGTAAGTCAGTTGAATTAAGTTGATTTGAGTTGTTCCTATTCCTATAGTACATACATTAGGCTAGAATTTACGTTACTGCTAATACATATAAATGGTGGTTGTGGTTACAGTAATTCCATCTTACAGTTTCTGCTTGAGTAAATATACATTGGTAAATACATACTACTAATGCATACACATACTACATACATAATTTGTATAGTAGTGGCTTACTAACCTACAGTGGGTATTATTACGCAAAGTTACAGCGGATGTGGCATGTAGTAGAACACAAACAGTAAGGCTTAGAGTTTCTTTGAACGGTATTCCATGTCTGTACGGCTATAGTACAGCATGATATCACGATTTAAGTTGATAGGACTCATTTACAATAACCCTTTTGCCTTTTCCTCCATTGTGTTACCTAGTTTCTGCAGGAGGAGATTCGTTTCGTTCGTTTATCTTCATCTTTGTGGGCATGTAGGTAGGTGGAAGAAGGTAGTCTTTCGTGCAGCAGATCCTGTGTCAAGCAAAACTAGTTGAGTTCTCCAAACTAAACCGAAAGTCAAGTTTGCCTTTCAAAGTTGCTTTTCTCCCGCATTACGAGAACTTGTACAACAGCAACCATAGACCCTCAAGCTGTTTCCTTTGTATCCTTACGTATCTCTTGGATGACTCTAATGATATTTCCTAAGTTGACTTGAGCTTGGCGCTAACCCACACATCAGCATTGTGGATACTTATTCTTCTTCTTCCTGCTCCCCTTCGGTTTACTTTACATTCTCTTACGTTATTTTACTTAGTTAGTTAGACTCACATTATATAATTGGCTTCAGTGTGTTAAGGTAAAAGTTCACTCTGTCCGAAAGTGAACGAAGCAAATGCATCTAGCCCCCTTCTTCTACTTTAGTCAGTGCACTACGTCATAATTTTAATACGGATTTGTGCTCTAATCTGAACACAAAGACACAATAGTAAAATAAAGGAAGTAGTAAATCCTTATAGTGACTAAAGTATACAGAGTGCATTGTATTGTTGTAATCTATATGAGGCATCGTTCCTTATCCTTCGCTCTTCATACATATCATCATACACAGGAAGACCCTGAAGAACGAGAACAGAGGAATAAATGCATTGACGTAAAGTCATCAGTAGTTCCATTATCTTGCAGTACACTCTGCGTAATATGCTTACATTTAGAAGCCCACAGGAGCAAGATGATGATGTTGTTGCCAGTCCTGGTTTCCCCACAATATTTCCCCACTATATATCTTTATGTGTGTGTACGGTAGAGCATCATGATCCTTTTTTGTGTGGCCTTAAATGTACGTGATGACTGTGCTTGAAAAAAAGTCTTAATCCTCTGCTGTCAGCAGGGGACCCGGACACACAGAGACAGCAAAGCAATCCAACATTACCAGTTTAAAGCTAGGGACTTGTACGCACGCTACTGCACTGATTCAATATAATGCTAAAGCTTATATACTTAATTATTACTCGAGCAGCAGCACCAGCACACACACACACAGCAAACTGTGCACAGTGTGTACAGTTTAGTTTAACCTTTTCCGATTGTGCAGCAATCATATCAGCAGAAAATCTTTTTGCTGGATACTGAAGATATAACAAAGAGCACACACAGTTTCGTGGTGTGTTTGTGTGCACACGAGTAAGCAATTCTCTTTTATTTCTGTGCCACCAACCACCATTATTATTATATTTTAATATTCGCTTTAAATTCCTTATGTCACGTTACAATAGATTTTCCTTTTGTTATCTCGCTTGAGTCAGTTAACTTGTCATTACTTAGTGTGTTCTGGTGGAGATTTTTTTTTGTAGGCTTCACTCACTCAACCATTATTAGTCATTAATGTTGAAATGATTCACTTAAAGCTCTTAACAAGAAATCATATTGCACGCGCTTTGATGACATTCTATAGTTCATATAGTTACTGTTAACATTTGGAGAAGGAACGAATGAAACTTCGTTTATTAGAATTAAAATAAAGTGCGCTGTGGGTTATGGTGGCTCTGTTATTAAGAGAGGCTTTTCACTTTTGAAGCTATAATAAAGAAGGTTGGTGCTATAAGCTGGGAATAACGTCTACTATGTATTTATTAGATGGAGTTTTTATTTTACCAAGGACATTCCTACGGTATCCCACTCCATCCGTCGTAGCACATCTACAATGGACATAACTAATGCAGAAAGGAGCTTAGGAATAGTAATAGCATTGTGCAATGCACTGTCAATCTTTCTCTTCTCATTCGAATTCCCATCTGTAAGCTTCGGAAAGGAAAAAAGGAAGGGAATGGTGGATCTCTCATGACTACCGGAGTAAGTAGGCTAAGATTTCAGAAAATATATTAGCGTTGCCTTTGTACTTGTATTGCAATACATCTGTACGTTGTTGGATAGCATGGAATCGTATGGAAAACTGTGTGTACAGTGTCTCTGGATGAGAAAAGTCAATGTGTACCGTCATATGTGAAAGCAGTGGATGGGTTGGTGGCCGTATGTAAAGTAGACAACTAAATATGCGCGGAATAACCTTTATACAAAAGAATACTATTATTATAATGTACAATGATAGGATTGGAATTCAATCGGAGCTTGCATCTATCTCTTTCCTTTCAATCTTTTCACAAACTCACTCACTGACTTGACTGTCACTCGGTTCCATTTGCCCAGCGAAACCTTAGAAGAAAGTGAGCGGATGTAAAAGAGCTTTATGTACTTACTTACCTTTTGGAAGCTATCCACTATGCCGTTCTTTAGTTTTCCGAAGGGAAAGCTAGAAAAGCTTGGGGATCTTCCAGGAAATAGGTAAATGCGATAGAAGAACTTCAAACCAAACCAAGGTAGCAGAAGCAGCAGCAGCTCTTGGCCACGGCAAGCTTTGGAACACTGGAGTAATAGTACTTACTACTGTAATACTATGCAGCGGTATCACTTGAAATGATCTGAAGATATTTTTGCGATACTCTGTTCTGTGTGACATAACTATACTAATACCTGTATATGTATGTAGTAGAGTACACGTGGTAGTACACGGTTCTCCACATTACTTAGGTAAAGTAGGAAGGTGGAAAGGATAGATAAGTCTTAAGCTGAATTGAATGGAATTGAATGTAAAATCTTCATGAGGAGCGGGGAAAACGTAGGACAGAACAAGGACATCCCATCACTCAAGGAAAGACATGGAAATAGTGATGTGAGTGCGGCTCACTCTCAGGTTACTTAGGTTGACTACCTTACTTACTACCTAACATTGATTGCATTGCATTATAGTGGTGGTAGTAGTGGCAGTAGCTCAGACAGACGAATGAGCACAGTACACGTATAAGAATACATATGAACTCACATGGACTGAAATTCGGGAATTCAACTCACAGTCAGAGCTCAATGCTTCACTTGAGTTAGTGAATAAGTGAAAGGGCAGCTTTATTCCTTATGTATGATCTATCTGCTCGTGTTCTGTCTGCATTGCAATTCACGATTCACTCTCCGTCAAGCTTGTATGCAACTCCAGTACGGAATTTTCACTTTCCTATGTGCATAATATCGTTGGTATGTAGTTTAACTGGTTGGTGAGCACGCACGCAGTAATAGTCCAGCCATGTAATATCTGTGTTACCATAATGCTGCTGGCGGCTGGCGGTCTGTGCATGAAAAAGGTAAATACATGGTGGTTTTTGTATATGTACTTTGTGTCCGTCTACATTCCCTTCTGTTGCTATTCAATTTTATGCGTTCACAAGGCGAGCTACCTTTGAAATATATTATAGAAGTGGGTGATGGAATATATTGGTCTAAATTTGAGTCGAATAAAATGGTAAATTCCGTGGAGGTAGTGGCATTAGGCGAATTCCTTGGTACATTTCACGGGCAGTGACCTTAAGTCAGCTGACATGAGTTTGTGACAGTTGGATTGTCGTAATATTCTTGGCATTTACGAGGGATCTTTCTTGTTTGAAGAAGGTCATTCACGATGTCCTTTGTTCACTGAAAGAACACTCGATTGAATATGTGATTTCTCTGTTATGGTCGCGTCTTTATGACTGGGTTCAGAAAACCGTGCGTAATACGATGTGGACGTAATATCTAGTTCAGTGTAGCTACTGCTACAACACACATTATGTAGTAAGTGTTTTATGATGCAAAAGCTCGAGTGAAAGGAAGCGAAGGGAGATTGTTTGGTAGGGAGGAAATTTGGAACCACCACCGCTCTCTAGCATCGGAGAAAGAAACGAGATAAAGAGAAAGCGTATTGATTGCTAGGGAAAGCTGGAAAGTTTAATAGATGGTGAAAGTGTTGCTAGAGGAGAAAGTGGGTTTGAGCGTTCAGCGGTAGGGGACACGCAGTGCTCGGTTAGGCTTGATCTGATTTTGGATGCTTGTCAAGTGTTGCAACGAGAAACGTAAAGAGGGAGAAAGTTTCTCCAGAATTTCGTGTAAAGTTTAGATATCAGTACCTTTGATATTTAATGTTACGTAATTGGATTGTGAAGTGTCAGATATGAAACATTTTTGTAAAATAAAAATTGTGTATGTTTGTAGGCTGATAATAATTTTTGTACAATCGTAAATTGTAGTGTAATGTTTGGTATTAGATCGATAGCTCGTTTTATATTCACATTCTTATTGTCTTGCCATTATTTTGGACAAGATGCTGAAATTATGGTCAATACAATAAAGATTGAAGGCACAGTGGTAGAATATTCTCCTAAAGTTGTGGGCGGTGGAAACAACAATTTTCCACAGTCGTTGAAATCAAAAAGTTACATAAATATAAAGAATGTCAATTATTTTGAGTTTGGAGCCACAAAAATAAATTGGAGTGTGCAAGAAGATTCCGAGTTATTTTTAGAAGGACGCTGTGTGCTAACATAGTAAGTGTCTTTAGTTGCCACAGACGTGTATTCATAAGTAAAATTGAGACTGCTCGGTGTAGTGGGGGCGTCTGTTGGGAATCTTGTTGGTTGAGTTATTTGCTGAAAGCGGGTTCCGATGTATCTGTCTCTCTTGATGAGGATGATCGCCACGGTCGACTGCAAGCAGAGGTCCTCCCTCCCGAATTCTCTTTCATCTCCAAGTGCATTTTCTCATACTGCTACTGATTGATTTAGATTTTAGATAGGATTTGTCATCCTCATCGACTCTTCGTCTTCTTCTGCTTCCCTTTCAATACCCGTTTCAATTTCTCTCCTCCTCTCACTCACTTCAACAACTGTAACTGGTTTTTGCCGTTCCACGTGAACTAAGTGACTTTGGAAACTCGATCTGAACCTGAAATATATACTAGGAACTACTTTTCTCTCTATAGGGAAGGCTTACTTAAAAATACTTTCTCTCTCATTGAATAATAAAAAGGATTGCACACACACAGAAAGAATTCTTGAACGAAAAAGTACTGATCGAACCAACAACACACAATACAACTGTATTGCAGTAAGTGGCACTAAACATACATCAGTGAGAGAGAGAATTCCAGGGACAGAAATATTTTCCTTTCCTGTACCCACACGTTTGGCAAATAATTTCTTGTTTAACTATTAAATTCTTCTGAGCATTTAAATTGGAAGAGCATGCGATATAATTACTGCATGCACATACCATTACGTACGTCTGCAACACAGTCTCACCACAAAAGTCACAATTGCAATTTACGACTGCACTATGAACTGATGTTATCGCCCTTGCTGACATTAATAGTGTATCCTTATTTATTCATGCGTCTTGTACAAATTTGCAACTGCCACCACACATAGTTGTGCAGTTCGTTACGTTTACACTGTGACTACAGGGAAATGACTAGGCAGCCTTTAGTTTATTGGAAGTCAACCAAAAATCTCGTCATTTTTCTCTCGTTAGACGGCTGTTGTGCAAAGTTACATTGAAAATAGTTGAAAAATTTGGCCAAGCCAGACGAGAGAATTTTGAAAACGTGCGAGAAGTCTGTTTGCTGAAACTTTACCAATTCCATGCCACCATCATCATATAATAATTCCGTAATAGGCAGCACACACAAACAACGTGCAGAGCACAGCCTTTGCACGATGTTGAAACTAGAAATGAGGAAGTCAAGGAGAGAGGAAGGAAAACTCATAAAATTACCAAGGAAGGGCATGAGAGCGAGAGGAAATATATTCGATGCTATTAAATATATGAAGGCAGCAAAGGCAACCGGGTGTTTAGATTTTTTCACACACTCTCTCACGCTTGTTTGTAGTACGCAGGGAAGTAATGTTGCGTTTCGCTGCGAACGATTTACTTTTAAGTTGTTTGTGAAAGATATGAAAGGAAGGCTCGAACTCGCTATTGATAATAGTGCGTAATGCACTAACAATAAGTTACTTGCTGTTGTATGTATATGCGTGCTCATGGTTCAGATCTTTCGGTTAATACATCACTACTACTTAAGTACAAAGGTACTTACCTCCTCCTAACACCCACACCCCACTTCCACCAACGACGACTACGGCGACGACGACGACCCAACCAACAGCAATTCTCTCGTAACACCATCGACTGACTCTCTCGATCTCTCCACCACCAAAACTAACATTAAGCTGTGTATGTTTTTTGTATTACGTGCATTCGCTACATGAGCATTACTATAAAAGTGGGGAGTAAACCTTGAAATAAATACCTGAAGGTGGTGTGTAACGATGGCAGACGCTTTTTTAGGCACGTACAGCTTTTCGGCTTTGCTACCTAAGAGGCTTGTTGTATGGTCGTGTATTTTACAAGGGGAAATGTGCTCTCTCCTCATTCTACCATCACTTGTGAGCAATACAATGGTGATAGGTGTTAGTAAGTGCTACTACATATTTACTGTATGTAACTGTATCTAGTGGTTATTGGTATATATAAGTTTATAATGCTAGGAGCTAGGAAAGAGAGTAAGAGGACGAACGATGAAGTACACTGATTAGGCTGCTACGTGTTTACAAAGATGAAAAATATCTGCCGTGTTAGAAGTCTGAAAGTTAGAGTCTGGGAGTTGCATGAAATTCTCTATCGTTCCAGTAGCTGCTACCAAATAGAGACTGACTGCCTAACTGGGTGAGTGGGAGAGAGAGAGTTGGAGCGAGTTGGAGGAGGAGAAAATCCTTGGGTCCGTGGGAATTAACTTTGTCAGAGGATTAAATCCGAATTTCTTCTTCGACAATCTGTCATTGGAGACACAGTCATGTCAATCCAAGTATCCACGTAAGGCCAATCCAACTTAAAGTGTACCTTGCACTTGCAGTATACATATATATACGTGTGAGTCTCTCTTCCAAAACCCTTTCCATAGAATAGTAGGCGCTTAGTAATGGGTATAATAGCAGCACTGGTGAGTACTACACATCTCTAGTTTTTGGACTATTATGAAAATATAGATATTTTAGTAGCGTTTGATAAGCGGAAAATAGTTGTACGCGTGTGTGTACGTATAAAATAATCTTAATATCGACATATTTCCATGAAATAGCTTTCCAAGTTTTTGTGTGATTAAATAAATGTGTGGTGCACACAGTTTGTAAAACTATGGAAAATTAATTATTGCAAGATTCAAAAAAAATCTTTGCTTTGTAACACGCCTTGTGATATTTATCGGACCTTCAAAAATAATAGTATGAATAATATTCAATTCTAGGTAGTCGAAAGTCGAGTCGAGAACACAATCCTTTCTAAAACATTAATTTTAAGTTTGGAAAGGTCATAGGGACGCTGAAACTCAATAAAAACGAGTAAACAGGATAATTACGAGCAGATTGCTGCTGTAAAAAACAACAGAGAGAGAAAGCTTGGGAAGATCTTTAGATAGTCGTAGCGGATTTTTATCGACCAGGGGACTGTCGAACACAATCGTTTTATCTGAAAGCGGGTAACCCTTTAATTGTCTAAACATAAAGTAGAAAATCGTTTAGGAAACTTATCGTCTCCATTATTTCGTGCATTTCCACCGGAATGGCTAATAAATAGATACAGATGGTGAAGAATGGTGGCTCATTTTTACAATGGGGTTTTTTGAAAGATGAGCGAACATTGGGTATGAATAAAATTGTGGCGTGAATGAAATAGGCGCTGGTGAATGGCCAGGACGAAAAAAGTAATGAGGTATTTGAAGGTTTATGGGCACTGCTTGGTTGTCGTCTCCGCTTTTTAAGATGGATGGATAAATAAGCTGTTTCTTTATATTTAACCGAGTCTGCAACAATAAGAGCTTTATTTTCCGTATTGAGAATGTGTGAACGCAAAGGGTTGTTTATGGCTCGACTAGAATGTAGTCAGTATATTGCAATATTTATTGAAAAAGAAGGATTTCGTGGGTGAGCATGAAAACATTTTTCTTCCAAAGGTAGTCATGATGGATTGATGTCCAATATAAAAGAATACACAAATAATACCAAATGCAAGATAGGAAACGATGGGCGAGTTTTTCTTCCCGGGCAAGCATGCATAAAGAACTAATGCATAAAAAACTGTATTTACAATTTATGTAGGCGATAGTGAGCAAAGTAATCCATGTTATATGTCTTCAAAGATCTCTTGTCATTTTATCGATTGCTAAATATCTTGCAGCATTTTGTACGCTGCTTTGCCATTGCTTGTTGTTTGTAGTGCTAGCCACCGCCTATTAAATAATGTTTTGTATGGATTATTCCAAAAATAATTGAAATAGGTCTTAAACCCATTTGCTAACATTAATTAGTATGATACTGAAAGCTTTTGTATATGTATGACTTGACTAGTAAGTTATATTACAAATAAATAATGTTCAATTAGTGTTGACTGGTTTTCTACACTTTTCATTGAATAACCTAGATTTTGATTTGAGGTGCGCAGATTTGATTTAATGACAAAGTTGAAAAGAGTTGAAACTTAAATTCAATTTGACAAATGTGAAATTTTGCTTCCGATGACGGGTTGGTATAATTTCTAGCTTTCAGCAACCCCTGACGAGCCTCTATACTTATACATTGTTTGTAAATGTGCAACGAAGCAATTCACCAAGATTGATAGTGCAAACACAAAGCAAGGTAAACTCATAACATTACTGTTTTGCACGGGTCACAGCATTAGTGGCACAGAAAAAAAAAGAAAATGGTCACCTCTATATCGCCTAAACCAATAAAATGTAATGTAACGCGAAGCGATACAAATAAAAGTCATAACATTGCATACATACAGAACATAGACAGGTACACAGTCCCACGTGCACACAGAGATGTTAACAATCATTTCTTCGTACTACCTGAAGCTCGATTTTTCTGCCTGCATTGTTTTCTCGTCAAATTCTAATCTATTCGGGCGTAACGGTTAAGTAGCATGTATTATAAGAATATGCAAAGCGAATCTCTGGAGCACAGCACATTTCTGGAAGGAGAAATTTGTTTATTTTCTGAAACTGGGCTACAATAAACGTTTGTGGCGTAAGTAGCGTAGAAGTTGGTTAAGTTCCTACTGTGCAGTTAGTAGCTTTGTGTCTATGCATGTGTGTGCAAACTTGTGCAGAAAATTTCTCTGCTCTGCTACCATTTAACTTACTGAGTCGCACACAGTTCCGCCCTCACAGCCATTGTATCAGTTATGTCGCGTTGTTAAACTAACTGTCAAGTCCACTCACTCCACTCAACTTTCCCACAGTCGAACTCACTCTCTGTGTTATATAACTTGCATTCACAAAGTTCAGCTTGCATTTAAATCCAGCACAGACACATACACACACACACGTGTACTTATTGTACTAGTGGGTAAAGCCTATAAGCTATATGCAACGGTAAAAGCTGAAGAATGAAAAAGAAAACGCAATAAAGGAATTTGGTTGCGTTGTTGGGATGTGATGTAGTAATGTGCAACTTTATGTAATGTACTTACTTACCTTAGAACTTATGTCTACTGGAGTACATAGCGTGGCAATAGAAAAAGTAGGTATTCCCTACATTGTATTGTCTTGGTGTTATCTCCCCACGTAGTGGTAAATCGGTTTTTACTGCATCCCATCAACTTTTACGGGCTTTACCCATACAATAGGCCTTTACTTCAAATTTAGCTTAGCTCTCTTTCTCTCTAGTCTTTGGCTATTGGATGTTGCCGGTGGATTGTTTTGTTTAGCTCTCTCTCTCTCTCTGAGCTCAACTCGAGCGTAGTACTACGAATACGTTCATGAGCATATGATATTTGTACACTGTGTTTTTACCTCTGAACACTATTGTACTATAACTGTAGAATGTGTATCAACGATTTCCTTCGTATCGCGTAACATACACAACATTCTGCACAATCGTCCTAAACAAAGACTTATAGTGCTTAGTTTTTAGATTCCAGTCTTATGTTTACTGTGTAACTGTGTCCTATAGTCTACTACATAGTATAAGGGGTATTGAACTATATATGTGTCTTCCTGTGTGATTACTGGATGTAGTAGTGACGAAGGAAAATCCACCTTGCACTCAGTTGCGTCTTTATACATTTCTTCACCCTTGAAATCAATTTTTATGTTTTCACCAGAAACTTTTATGTGAGTTCTCGATGCACTGCTCAGAGGGTGTACGTGTACGTTGTGTTTGTGTGTGTGGGATGGTCTGCCTTCAGTCGAGTCTTCTGGAGTCATTTTTTAAACCTCGTCCTCTGTTGTCCTCACTGATCTTCTCCATTTAGCTGTCTAACCTCTCCACTGCTCTCCACCATCACACACAATCGGAGAGAGGAGAAGGAAAACTCTGTGATCAATTCTGGAAAAGCCAACGGGAGAAATGGTGGCAGCGTAACTCCTTCTGCTCGTAATGTAAAGTCTTTTCTAGGATTCTGTGCCTACTTCCTTCTACTTACTAAAATGTAATAAACCTACCTATGTGTATAGTTGAATCCACGTGCACAATATATAGTACAGTATTTCCTCGTTCTTGTAAGATGCTATTACGTACAGCGGACTGCAATACAATGCGATGCAATGAAATGCATTGCAATAAACGAAATGCATCTTGAATGGTGTCTTTTTAGGGACTCTGAGCTTGTTTTGCTTTATGCGGTTCTTCCTTCGAATGGGTTTCTCTTTGTCCCTACTGACACTTTACTTACTTAGACGAACGAGGGAAATTGCTATAGGGTGTTGCAGGATCGATCTATTTATTTTCCACCAAGAAACTTTTATTCCACTAATTTTTGTGGAACACTCCTCCACAGCACAGACTGGAGTTGCGTTTATGTGGAGGCTGGCTAGATATGCAGCTTTTTTTAAAGGCAAGCAAGCAAGGGGTGGAATAGAATCTTAAAGTTAATGGCATGTAACTCGCATTGGGAATGCATAAAGTTGGAGACAGAGGGAAACAAAGATTTATTTTATGTTGGTGGAGTAAAGAGTTATATGCATCCCTAATGCATTTGTCGATGATGATGATTATCTGTATCGTGTATGTGTGTGTGTATGTATGTGTGTGGTTGTGAAGATAAAGCTGTAGGCTTGTCATTCTTCCGCTGCATTGGTGCTGATGTTTTGGAAACAATGTTACAGTTACATCCCACTGTGAAGCAGACAAAGGATTTTTCTACTATTTTTGGAGATTTAAAAAATTTCGAGGTAATCGTCCTTGCTTATTGCTACCACCAGCACCACCACCAGTGTGAATTCTTTAATCAAACAAGGGATGACTGTGTCGGAAACTAGATTATAAGTACCTACGTATATTTTTATGGCTGTCACAGAGTCCCATAATGCATACAGTAGTTGTACATGCATGTTATGCCTTTCATTACAAATGAAACAGAAGTATACTATAAAGTTAATGTGGATACCGGCAGTGGAGCAAGTTAAAATCAACTGTCACATCACATAATCATTAGGTGCACGTGGTAATTTTAATTTCCCGACTAATTCTCGTTGTACAGTCAAGGAGTCCGCCCACAGGCCCGTCGTCATTCCTAATTTCATACACTCTCTACTGCTTACTTAATACTCTAATGAAAAGCCATGCTTTTCCATAGGATGGCATGTCACGTAAAAGAATAAATGGACGAAAGGAACATGACTGGGCGTAGAAAACTTGTTTGGTTTTTAGAAATTATAATGTTAGTGTGAGTTGCTGTATTTCTAGTGTTATGGGCAAAGTTGGTCCATCTGTTTTCCTTATTATGCTTTGGACCTATTTATTGTACTGCTTGTGATTAGTATTTACTATAGTAGTTTTACAATTAGTTAGGAGTGGGCCTGTGTGTAGACAACTAAATGGATGATATTAAAGTAAGCACATGCACAGAAAACTGACTCACGTTCAGATAGTTCAGAATTAAAAGAGAAAACACGTGTGATTACTTCCTTTGAACTCCCACAACTACTAGTAACTCTTAAGTGTGCACACTAACAAGCAGCACGTGCATTAGAGGTACAATAATCTACTTTCACAGAAGAGAATACTATGATTTTTCATCTCAATGAAATATAACATGTGTAGATTTTTGGTTGATACGATTGTACACTTATTTTCCCCAGAACAGTGTGCTGCATTGTATTCCTTTAGCAGAAATTTTCTGCACAAAACAAAACAAAACAATAAACAAATGTCGCATTGACATTTATTATCGTTTGACCAAATGAATTGGTTGGAATTCTTCTGAACGACTATGGGAATCATGAATTGTAAAAGAAGTAAAGAATGTTTTGGTGCTTTGTAGTAAATGGAAGTAAAAAACCAAGTGACAATTCTTCGTCGACAACGATGACAGCGTACAATGATTCTGAATGAATAGACGGCTTAATTTTTGGGAAAGCATTTATTTCTGTGTTCAGACACGTACGAGACGTGGTTTGGAGTAAAATTGTTTTTCCTTTGAAAAGGGAATACATACAATACTGAATAAAGTCTAACGAAAACTCATAACGAACAAAAACTGGAGCTATGTTCATACATGAACCAGGAATCGCGTAGGTTGTACTGTTGTTTGCATAATTCTTACATGATCCTCCAATGTAAGCGCAAATGTTACTTGTCCATTACCTGAACATTCATTATGCAAAAGCATTTACGAAACTCGTAATGATTTCAGCACATTAAAGTTGTGTGGGCGTAATTGGTACTTATAGGTTCTGTCATACACAGACGGTGCTTGTTAGTGAAATACAATTATATAGTTGACATTTTGTCGTGAATTTAATCAGCGGCAACCATCGGGATTAGAAACACAATTTTTAATTGAAGCCTACGTTTTCTGCATTTAAGAGTAATGTATGATATGTATGTATGACTTGAAAACCAAATGACCTAAGTACAATCTTTTAAGCAAGAAAATTAATATACACGATGTTTTTTTTAAATCGGTGTCTAACTAGCTTTTTGCAACATTAGATTGTCATACTGATGTAAGTAGTAGTGTGCACAGAAAGGATGAACTGTAAACCTTAAAACTATTTATTGTAGAAAAATAAACTGTAAAGAGGAGGTGCCACCAATGAATTGTCCTCGGGTACTGAGTGCAAAGGGGGAAGGAAAAGTATAGTGGAATGTTGTTTTACTGTAGTATTCCTTTCATGGAAAGTTCAGTAAAAGTGTATGTAGCCTTTAGTAAATAGAAGAATGATGTTGAGCAGTACTTTGTATCCTTACGGTTGTATTAGTACTTACACAATCAGTGAGCCTAGTTGATTTTATGGCTTTAAAACAGAGGAAAGAATAGCTGGATGGAGGAGGCGATGAAACCTAATGAAAGAGCAAGGCTACATTTTATCAGTATATAAATTATCCTCATAAAATATAAAATGTTTTTATGGCTTTCACAGTGAGTCTAAAGAGAATTGGAGTGTGAAACAGCACAACCATTATAGTAGTAGTAGAAATACGTGTGCTCCTATATTTCCCTAAATCTCTCAAACAGGTAAAACAAAGGATATACGTAGAAGAAGCTCCTTTGATATTCAATACGACTCTCATACTTCTGTTGTTTCTTTGTTAATACTTGTGTGAATTGTGCTGTATTGTATTCCCTTGGATCTCAATTCCTCCTTAAAGCCCTGTAGGGCAATGCTTATATATTTCCGTATGCAACGTAGGGGTTGTCACTCATTGTTACCATTATTATTATTACACGTACAGTAAAATTATGCTGCAGGAAACTATGCACTTTCCTGTCTGTGGTTTGTAATAGCTTTTGGGAGAGAGATGTACATACACAGTATTAGTATGTGTGTGTGTGTGCAGTGTGCAGTCTTTTAAGTGTAAACTGTGTGTGGAGGCGATGAAGTTGCGCGTGTACCATTATCCTATGATTATAAACGGGGCGGTGAGTGAGTCACAGAGAGTAAAGAGAAGATGAGCTGTTTTGTTTAGATTTGGATGAATTCTGATGTGATGTGGTTTCGTTTCGTATGGTGATAATGGTGATGCATGGGTCTATGCTCTTACTATATAGCTACATAGCATACAGATCCAGTCAGACTAGAATGATTTTCTGGTGTGAATGGGGAAAGGGTGGAGTTGTTGCTCTAAGGTATGCATACGTACGTATTTAAATGTAAGCATTCTCTATATCCTTTTTAACTCTTTTGGGTAATGAGTCGGCGAACAGACGGAACAGAACATTAGAAAGGAGAAAGAGCTCGTGGTCTTTCCATTTTAGGATACTCTAGATCACTTTGTGCTTTACAGTTCACGGCGACTTTGACATGTGACAACTGATAACTCTGAGTGAGTGTACTCGTCACGTCGCATCAAATGCCATACATAAGCTCTCTTCCATTATTTGGTCATGCAATTCAATTGAAGGATACAATGCGGCACATTCCACGCCGCGGCCGGACCACATCAACAATTTAAAACTGAGCTTACGATACGCACTTTCCTATTAAAGATTTCCATTCTATTTACCTGAGAAGGAAACAGTTAAGGTGCGTTTATCTACAACTTGGTTTTAAGGAAGCCGAGCGGTTGGCTTGAAAAGATTACAGAACGTAATTTTATTAAGTGGGTGTACTTTTATTGGAATATATCACGAGTTTTAATCGCAAAGGTTGTTCTTGAAGGTCATCTGAAACAACACGCACCTAAATCAGAGTTTGAATTCTAATGAGTACGCATGAATTATTCTTATTTAGATGGCCAAATTGCTAATTAAAAATTACATAGAAAGTTCGAAATTACAATTGCAATTTAATTACCTTCATAATTCATAATGTGGGCATTTTCCTGAAATAACAATTTACAATGTAATTGTAATGTAATTACGCAATTTGTCCATCTATGGAAGTATTATCTGATACTAATAATAGATTTAAAAATAAACTGATTGTTGTTCACGTCATACATACATTGTAAAGGCATTTATTATGTTGACAGCGGGTAGATACGCACCAAGTAGGTAAAGATGCTGTGGGAAAGCAGTGTTAAAGAAAACGGATATCTTTCCCCGAACTAAAGATAGTGTTTAACAAAGCCAATTGTTTTTTTGTGAATACGAATCCCCCGAAATATAACATTTCCATAGTCTTTTAGTAATTGTCTGTAAGTAAAGTACCGTAGTTGGCGGTGCTTATCATTGTATAGACTTACACAAGTAATCATTGGATAATGAAGGCGGTATAGGAATAAGAGCTGTCTCCTGTTTACTGTGATCACACTAATCATCTTCTGTGTGTATGTTCACATTAGTGTTATTACACCAACTGAATGCTTCTCTTCATTACACATTTGCCTTCGAATCATGTTCTCTGTGTGTAGTATTTGTCTCTCATCGTAATTCACATCAGCACAGCAGCTGCACTACAATTTTGTGTTTGTGTGTGTGGTGTGCGTTTACGGAGAAGAGAATTACTCTAAACTTTGTTCGTTTGTCAATTTGTAGTGGTAGCAGTGAGGGATTCTCAGTTTTCACTAGTTTTTATTGCGGTGAGTCGTGTAACTAATAGTTTTCAGTGCTCTTCAAAGTTTGATATTTGAAACCATGCCATTGGGTAGGTACAAGGTGGTTTGTGTTAGCTTTTACATTCCTACTTTCTTGTAGTGGTAATTTAATGCATTACTGGTCTCTCTGTGTGTGTGTGTCTCTATGGTTTGTTTTCGTTTAGTTGGATTCCCTCTGTTTTCCTAGCTAAGAGCATGATGATGATGATACGAGGATGCTGTTTAATACCAAAGTTGAACTCTGCGGCGGCTTTGTATGTTGGGAAACAACGTTGAGACGATATTTAGTTATATTTTAAGTATACCAAATTATTTTAAGTTCCTGCAATTTTTTCTAAACTTTACTTGTATGATTTCAATTGTATGAATATACTGAATACTTTATTAATTGCATTTTAATTGATGCTATGGTTTATAATAATGTTCCTTACATTTTTATATTCAATGTGATGCAAATAACGGGTAGAAGGAACTTGTCCAATGAGAAAAGTTAACAATTTTCATCGGAAGCTATAAACTAAAGTAAATATAGTAGAAAGTATGAATACAATGTGCTAGCTGCTAGGTACTGTTATTTTTGGGTGAATGCATTTCTGTAGGCTTGAAGAGTATATAACTGTTGGTATTTACAGAGAGAGTGGAGTCATTACTAATAGTTGAAGCTCACCACACACACATCACATCCATTAGAAACAATTTGGGAGTGTGCCATTAGGTGTTATTAATTATGAATGAGAGAGAACACAGCGTGACGGGACGAGTTTTCATTTAGCGATGATGCCAAGGCAAACAGATACCTTACAAGGTCTGCTTACACAACTGACTTAAGTTATGGCCATCAAAGAGGAATATTTCCACGATTCGGAGTTTGAAGAGGAAGCAGACGGAAGAAAGACGATGTCGCTGCCTGTAAGATGAGCGCTATACTTACTAGGAAGTTGTATTGAATAATCGAAGAAAAGTTTGAAGATTTTTGCTGTGTAAGCAGGGTTTCGAGTTTTCGAGTGGGGGAAATACAGGTGCGAGAAATGGGAGACGCCCCATTCAAGAATTCCGATTTAAAAATTAAACCGTGAAAGTTATAATTAGGTATGTACGTAATAAAGTTCAAGTGAGGAAAATGAGGGTGTGAGGCGGATGACGCCGCATTCAAAAAATTCTGATTTAAAAATAAAGCCTTATATTTAGTTAATTAGATCCGCATGCTGTCACATAGTCACAATCATCTACAATTACATGTTTGTCATATTTCTGGTTCATTGGTGGGTGGGTGAAATTTGGTCCAGGTGGGATACAAAGTCACAATCCTCTGCAATTACATGTTTGTCATATTTCTGGTTCATTGGTGGGTGGGTGAAATTTGGTCCAGGTGGGAATTAAGAAACCCTGGTTGTAAGTTTTCCCCATTTGCCTGCTGGTACTAAATACAAAAGCTGTATGGTGGTGAGAGCACAACGATGGGCTCATGTTTACAAATATAAGAAAACATGTACACTATATATGTTTGTAGTTCGTAATTGTGATGACATTAGAATCGGTAAAGAAAACTCAATCCACGAGAGAAAACGTAGAAGGAAAAGAAAATGAGGAAGCTGTAGAAAATTATCCGGAGAAAATAAAATAATAAAACTAAATCACTATTATAGTTTGTTCCTGTGTACAAGCTCTTGAAGTACACAATCGTAGAAGAAGACTTGATTTTCACTCTAATCAGAATCTCGTCTTTCGTACAACTTGCTCTTTCTATTTCACTCGTTCACTCGAACCAACTTCAAAGGAAAATGAAAAGACTTTGAATGTCTTGTCTTTTCCCCTTTTCTGCTCTCCTCTTTTCTTTTAAAATCGTCTGTCTTTAGTTTACATTTAGTTTACGCAAGTATATAGGTATATATGTGCACGTGGGCACTATAGGCACCAGCTTGTGCTAGATCTTCCAAGTTGTTGTGAACACAAAACGTAAGTAGAACATTTTAAGTATACTTACAAACTAAAGATGTTGATCATTATTAATAGAATGATTGCGCTCGTTGTGCTCGTCTGTGGTTTTGTCTGTCCCCATTTTTCCTCGTGGTTTTGTATTTTTTCATGCTTACGCACTCGTCAAAGAATTCTCTCAAAATCGTGTAGATCTCAAGTGGTAGAAGAATTCTACACTTTGCAGAAATTATTTATTAATTGTCCCCCAAGCACTTAGAAATGAAATGTGTAAAGTACGGCAGAGAATTTTTATTTTATTTCGTGACTATTTGTTTGCATACAGGAAATTATAAATTAGTGTCGTCATTTGCAATCTACTGATTGTGAGTCACTAATGAATTGCAAGTACAAAAAACAAATGACGAATGCACATATTGCAATTATTAAGGAAAATACATTTTGTTTCTATTTCGTCAGCATTCCAACTGCGTTCCCTCATAAGCGCATTATGCACTATAATGTTTCTGCTGACAGTGCCTATTGCTAAAAAGAGCATCTTCACTCACCAACTGAATAACCCACCCAAGTGGAAAGGTAAAACTACCATAGGAGGCGGAGTATTCTGTGCAATGACGTGGATTAAATAGGATGATCCAATAAACCAAATTGAAATGCAGAAAAGAATTTCCACCAACTGTCATTCTGTATCGAATGCACATTACGCAAATGCTCTCTGCGTCTTAATGTTGTCTTCGTAGGAGAGATTTCTATCAGTTGTAGCAACAACAACTGTTGTGGGGGCAGAATGGAGATAAGACTACAGAAAAGGGAAACGTACACATCTGACAAGAATCTCGTATTGACAAAGCAGGTAATGTAACAAAACGTGTTCTCAGGTGCACTAAATGTTTTTTGCAACTGTTGTCGACTGATTCCTCTTTTTAAGGAAACACAAAGGAATAAAAATGTAAATGTCAAAAATTCGTTCATCCAAATTGTTATACAGTAATTTAACGCAACTCAAAGATGCATTGTGATATTGTGGCAGCTCTGCTAAAAGCCCACTAAGCCATAACAGCGTAGGAGAGACAGACGTGAGAGATGATATCTTCTTTTCTGCAATGACGATCAATAATTGTAATAGAGAGAAAAAGAGAGGAAGGAAAAATGAGCCGAGTCAGTAAGAAAAATGCGTGATTTGCTCCCATTTATTTCTTACTTGTACATACAGTCTATAATAACTTTTACTGTTCATCTCTTTATCTTCATTTTGTTTATTTTTCTCTAACTGTCTGTTGTTCATATCTTTGATGAACAGAACTGCCACACCGTTAAATAGTAGCTACATACAATGTGTTGGGAATAGAGACAAGTAACGGATAATACGACCTAACATGCACCCTTATATCACTAAAGTACAATATTTCACCTTCAACTCTCAAGTAGTGCAGCATTCTCTCTCTCTCTCTCACTACCTGCATTGCCTTGCGTACAAGAATCCTATTAGTAGATACGTACAATACTTGTTTATATACTTACTACTAGCGAAATGGCATTTCACTATGCTCTGATATATGTGTGGATGTGTTTCTGAGGAAGAAATGAAGTTATTAATTTCGGTAGTGTAAGTGAGAGCTCTATTCATTTTCATTTCTGAATTTGACACCGTTGTCTGGTGACCGTAAGCCAGGATTTGGGCTAATAAATGACAAGGGCTCTACTTCTCCCTCTCTCTGCCACAGTAAACTCTGTTGGGGAAATCTAAGGCAACGTGTAACTTCTAACGAAGAAAACCACCGAGCAGCAGAGACGAATAGCATTGGATTTCGCCCACAATATATATTATAGCTGGTTGTGTGTGTGTGAGAGAGAGAGAGAGGGAGGAGGTGTGATGGGGAAGCATCGTTCATTTTGGTTTTAGTCTCAGAGACACGTGAATATCCAGACGCATAAGAAACCACAGGACATAAATAAATACAGGTCTCTATATATCTCTACCATTACTATCTATCTACTAAGATACTAGTGGCAACTAGTACATTAAGTACACAAGCACCTTGTTGTTCTATGTAGTACAGTACAGTACTAATAATACCTCACCTTAGTGCATGTTTTATATCTAAGAAAAAGGGAAAAAATCTTCTGGTAAAAGATAAAACATCTCCAGCATCGCCACTGATCTCTTCTAGAGATTCTGTGCTGGGCTGAAAGCAAAGTAATGGATGTGTTGTGTAACGCTAAGGCTCTTTTGTACACTGCTTTTTAGCGTAGTTGTAGTATACGGTGAAGTCGGTGAGTTAAGTTCTTGACGGTGTTGGTGTGGAGCTCCGCTGAGCTCCAGACTTGGGCTGGATGCAACTAAAGTAAAGCTAAGCCTCCATTATCTTCTTTGTTTTAGGATCGAGCCATGTTGATAACGGGCACAGTGACAGGGAGGTACACACTATTAGGAATTGTTGCAAGGTGGATTGTTTGGGTGTGAATGTGTAAAGCATTGTGCACCATTTCCTCTTACTAGGTATTTAGCTCATTGGAAAAAACTGTAAGCATCTATCTCGAATGTACGGAAGAGATTTGAATGCTGAACAAAGCAATTGAAGTGGGAGAAAAGAGAAGAAACAGTTTGCGATGGTTGATTTAATTCCCATTGTTTTATTGTGCCTGCCACAATATTATTCTTGCATTTAAGCAATACAGATTCTACGGGTTGTTGTTTTAGTGGCTTTGAGGAAATTTGTATTGGTCACGATTGACATACCTGTAATAATATGTACATAATTATTATGAGTTGATGAACTAATTGTATTAATTGTCGTTTCCACTGGACGTGTTAAAGTATTTATACAGATGTTAAATACGTTTATAGTGTTTAAGGTGGAAGTCAATATATGATGCACTCGTAAATGTATTTCCTATTACACCTGTAGTATATCGCTTAAAGATTACGTACCTGTAATAATGTACATAATTATTCGGATTTGATAAATTAATTATATTAATTGTCGGTACCATTTTACATGTTAAAATATTTATTCAGATACTTAATAAAGTGATAGTTCTTTAGGGTGGAAGATTGCGAAATTAAATGTTTCACTCATTATAATATATTTCATATACATTTTACGACTTTTGTGTATTTAACAACTGTTCGCTTTTATTCACCTGTAATAATGTGCTTACTAACTATTATGATTTGATGAACGAATTATATTAATTGTCGTTACCACTTGATGTGTTAATATATTTATACAAATGTTAAA